>WOGM01000332.1:0-13512 GCA_015342125.1 Leptinotarsa haldemani | reverse complement strand
TCAGATTGTGGAAGGTTACAAATACCCAGAAAAGGTCGATAAAAAACTGATTTTCCTCCACAAAAAAATTAATTTCGTTGAATATTTAAGGAGCAATTACTCATGAAAATTATCTTCTCATTAATGTTTCTCCGTACCGCTATATTTTCGGAGGCTAAAATTTTGTATGTAGGCTTATTTCATGGTATAGATGTGAAATAAGGAAGGATTTTTGAATACTCTAACTGGAGCTCCTACCACGGTGTAAAAAGCGCATTCATAAAATGAAGTTACAAGTCCGTAACGGGATATTTTTGGAGGTTGAAATTTTGTATCTAGGTTCATTTTATATAGTAGATGTGCAATAGAAAAACATTTTCAAATATTACAGTTGAGACGCCAGCAGCGGGGAAAAAAGACGCGTCCATGAAACAAAATTATCACTGTTTCTTCATGCCCTTGAATTTCTGGTGGGTGAATTTATATTTATTGTCAGCATTGCGCCCGTGCAGAGGCCGGGGGGTCGCTAGTCCATAATGATCGAACATTTTTGCTTGGCATATCATGATGTGATAGTAGGAAAAATCCAATGATTCCGACATGACCTAAAATATTTTGATTCGTATCTTCTATCAGTGAAAAATCTTAACTATTCATATTATGAGCCGTTGAAATTTCTCATACCTTGATGACTATTTGCATGGAAAAATATATAACCAGAGTTGAGTACGAGTAGGAGTACGAGTACTCGAAAAGTACTTGAAAATTTTGAACTTTTCGAAACTAGAGTTGGCCTAACATATTTTATTTGATTTTTTATATTCATTTCGATTTTTTTTATTGAATATTCATCCCATTTATATTTAGCGTTTTCTTTCCTTGATTGATAACAAAAGGTTCAATAGACAAAAAATGATTGAATTTCATTTCAAAATGCTTAATTGGAAGTGAATTCAAAAAATATAGTATTTGAAGAACAAGTCTGCCTTGACGATGATGCAAAAGATTTGTTTCCTCCAGTAGGGTGGCGGATTGTGGTTTTATTCAAAATTTAATGCTATATTGATAGATGGGCAATTTTTTGAGGTTGCGCATATCATTTTATCCATTAACAAATCATAAAAAATCATAATTGATCGATACACCTTTCAACTCAAATTATTAGTCAAGTTGTAACCACAAAATTGAAAAGCGAAATATATACTCAAATGGCCTCGCAAACAAATACGAAAAGATTGCAATTGTGTTGGTTTCGTTTCACATAGTCAATCGCGTTTCTATTTTGTTTTATTTTAAGGTAGAAATTTCATATCTATACAAAAATTAGGATAAAATACTGTGCATTTACATCAAAGATCATCATTAATAATCACAATATGATGCGAAGTCAATTTGTTCTTGTATTATACTTTAAATAATTCCAAACGAAATCACAAAAAAATTTTACTCAAGAGATATATTTCAATAAACCTCTACTGTGATATTTTCATAATATGAACGCGCCTGTGTACACTTCTCAGTAAAAATTTTTCAATGAAATATCAAGGGAAACAATAATAATAATAATGTTATTGATAATAATAATCAACCGACCCACAACGGTATCACTTACACAATGTCAATACTTATTCTATGATTCGAAAATAAATTATATAACTAGAAACAAATAAAAATGATGATACTTTCGACAGAATGCATATTATTAATGAAGAGTAGTAATTAATATTGGAAGCTACTATGAAAAATATAAACAAAACCCAATGTCTATCACTATCGAAAAGAATAATTTGTTAGAGAATTGCAGAGAGACACAAAACGGTTCAATTTTTTTTATTGTGAGTTAAATAGTGTCTACCCTCACAGGAAATGTTATTGAAGAATGTGGCAGGATTATTTGTAAAGCTAGAAATGAAAATGGAAGTCGAATGTTTAGGAATGAGAAGTAAATGATTGTTGCGAATATTGGCTTTATTATACGCTCGACATGTATTGAGTTTATCAATTAAAAATTTTGATTTTATGAATTTCAATATGATTTGAGTGATTGTCAACAAATGACTTTTAGTCTAATCAACAACTTCAAAAACATGAAAAATTGGGATAAAGGTCCTAAACATATGAGCGATAGCTCATTCGATTTGGAATCAATTCTAGAAAAATGTTTTCGAAGGATTTTGGAGCTGGTGAAAAATTGCAATTGTTATTAACAATCAAAATAAAAAACTCTAGAAAAATGTTTTCGAAGGATTTTGGAGGTGGTAAAAAATTGCAATTGTTATTATCAATAAAAATGAAAAAAATGATATTAAGTTTTTCGTTAATAACTCAGAAAATATCAATATTTGGGCAATTTTGAAAAAAGCTCGTTAAAGGGAAGTAAATTTTTGATAAAAATATTTCGACTCCCGAAACTCTATCTCCATTATTTATAATTATAAATTGACCCTGTTACGGCATGCGCGCGTTACCGCCAAAGAGAGTTTATCAAAAGAAATAATTTTTTGATAGCATAAAATGTCATTTTGAAAATTTGAAAAAATCTAGTATCTTCATAACATTCGAATGAATCGAGGCCCATAGAAAAAAAAGTTTCATCGATATTTTTCAAAAAGTAATTCAATTGTCAACTAACAAATTTTTTCCCAATTTCCGTTGGCATAAATAATGATATGAAAGGTATAAATAATTGGCCTATGAATTTTAAACTTCGTGGAGCCCTTTTAATATATATACTTCATACGATCCTGCGATAAAAGTTCATAAAAATCTATTGAAATATCTAGAAATTGTTGGTACATTTTTTGTGTCTATTTTCACATAAAAAAAGCAGTTAGGATATGAATTTTTTACGTAATTTGTTTATTAAATTGTTTAAAACAAATAGAGAAATTCAATATTATTTTTGATATTTTGTTGTCTAGAGATAATAATTATGATTTAAAGAAAAATATTTTCTCAATTTTAATTTTTGATTGTTTAAAATCGATATATTTTTATATTTCGATTGTTTAAATGATTATTTACGAAATAGTTTTGCTTTTAAAAATCATAATTTACAATTTTAAATAGATTGGAAAAACAAATTTTTCTATTCGTCATTCAATCGTTTATCAGTTTAACAATCTGTTATAAACAAATATTGACCAACGTTATATTTTTTTCCTGAAGCAGGAATAAATTAAAAAAACAGCTATATACAAAAAGGTGCCATACATTTTTTTTATTATTATACTTTCTAATAATAAATAAAGAAAAATTATTCCGAATCGAATGAGCTATCGCTCATATTTTCAGGACCTTCATCTCTATTTTTCATGTTTTTAAACTTGTTGATTAGACCACTGTTTGTTTAACAAAGATGACTGATATATGTTTGGAATATGTTTTTCCGTTAACCAGCGAGCTAAGGACTAGCGAGATTTTACCTTTTAACGTGCGATTCCTAACACGAGTTGGACGATAGCAAGTGAAAATCGAGCGTTTAGCCTGCGGCTTGAACCAACTCACACATTGGCCGACTGACTGAGTGAACAAAGCACCCACGTCAAGCCGCTCGGCTATGAAATCGTAGATCACAATCAGAATAGATCTCTAAATGTTTGTATTCATTGACCTATGAGAGTATTTCGTTGTTGAGTTTTATACTGATCACATAACTAGCACTTTCACTCTTTTCGTAGGTCAGAGAACTTTTACAAACGAAAATATTCAGCTTGAGGTTGTGTGCCATAGATTTATAATACAATGATTGCAGATAATGATTCAATCCACACTCACACATAGATATATTCTTGATTGGAAAATATACATCTAGCAACAAATATCAACACTGTGGTGCGGCTTTCGATAGTAACAAAGACATTTATTGAATATTTTCCTCTACATTTATGTAAAAGGAATGAAACGTTTTCTGAGCATCTGTTAAAAAAAATATGTTGAAAATCTGTTTCTTCATTAACCAGCTGTCTTTCTCCTACAAGCGACAACCCTCAAAAAGCAAAACTTTTGCGAGTTCAGAATTGACGAGGTCCTGTTTTTCAACGTGAGATTCCGAACGTTATTGCAAAAATGAATCAGAATTTTCAATGGAAATGTTCATGTTTATTGAAAATAAAAGTATCAAAATCCTCAATTAAGGTAAGCTCTTGATAATTTTATCAACTCATGTTTTTTGATATATTCCATCACTCATTTAAATCATTCAAATAATTCAAATCTTCAAAAATATCACAGTGACTCAACCAAATAGAAACTCAAGGTCATCTCTAGTAGAAAGTGGTTCTCAGAACATTATTCTTGAGTAATCATCTCAGATAATTTTGATTCTCTAGGTTGAATAACATCATTATATATTTGGTGAGTTCAATGTATTATTCAATAATATGTTAACGGAAATGTGGAGGATAGAGTGTTATTTTTTTCAATACGGAAGGTAAATTTCATTATGATTAAAACCAATTCGAACATGAATTTGGAATTTCAAATGAACTTTTACAGTTGCTGTGTATCGGATCGAAACAAACATAATGAATTACCGAGATGTTCATTCCTGAAAAGAAGCAATTATTTTGAAAAATACTTAGGATTTTTCTACTAGAGAAACTACTTGATACGTTTCCAAAATCATTGTCAAAATTTATTTATTATTCATCTTCAAGGAAAAGCTACAAAATTTGTATGATGGTGATACAATATGAAAATTATTATGAAAGGTCTCAAACTTACTGTTGTGAGGTTGACTGTGTCGAAAAGAATGTTACATTTAAACAATTGAAACATGTCAATACAGTAAACAAGTCACTACATTGAAAGAGGTTGACTCCTCACAGGATAAAAAAAATATTGAATTAAAATTTACTGAAAATCATTATTTGTTTTTAAATTATGGATCACCGGTAAAAGCCATGTGGTTGAAGAACAAAGAGAGAGACAAAAAACAATTGACAATGACAGCTGTCAGGTAATACAGTTTGAAAAAGTGTTAATTTGTCGATGATAAAACTATGGAGCAAAAGAGAACTATTATGGTTCAAGTGTGATCACATATTAGTAAATCAATGAGAAAACCCAAAAATCAAATACCCATGTTAATTAATTGACAATTAATCTTGAGAAAAACAAGTGAGGAGGTTATGTTAAATGAAAGTACAGCCCTGCCATAGGGAGGTTGGAAGTTTGTAAAAAAAAATTAAATGTTATGAATTATATTGATGAAAAACCAAAATTATTATTGGTTGGGAAATCATTTAGATTTTTGTCAATGTCTAATAAAAAGGCATAGATTTCACTGAAGTGTTCAATGTTTCATCTTTTATTAAGGCAATTATTGGTTAGTAATATAAATGACATTTCGAAAAACAATATTTCAGTTGTATTTCTTTCAGTTAATAAAATTTTTGATGAATTGTAGTTCATTTTATCACCTTCTTTGGAAACATGATAACTGAGAGCACATCTCTCAGGATGTTGATCTACTATCACTTTTATGTGAGCTGATTCTTTCTTTGAGTAATTTTGAGGTTTGACCAATATATTCCCTACCACAATTCAAACATGGAATGGAATAGATTGTTTATATATTTCTCGGGTTTCGCTCCGTGTTCTGTGTATTTTATCCCCATAAAGATTATTTTCACAATGTTTCGACAAAGTCTCATTTGCCATCTTCTGGTGATGTCTGGTTTTTTCAACAAGACTGATTAGTTCAAACTCTGTGTCTCAATTTACAGGGATGTATGTTTCTCTCCACCTGCGTTGATGCCACTACCTGTGTTTGCTCGACTACTTCTTTTGGTCTTATTACCTGAGCTGCGTCTCCTGCAGCTGTTAATGTACCTGTATCGTTATATGCCGAGTTTTGCTTGTGTGGTTGAGCAGTCTGATTGCGAAGCGATAAAACGGATCTTCATGTTACCATCAATATGGAGATATGGTAGTGTTGACTGGCTGGTTACGAAGAAATAATAAATGTTGTTGGGGAGGCACATGGCAAACAGATAAGTAAAATATGTACTTATTAACTTGAGGTTGAATTGGATACGAAATATCCCTCCTCCAGTGTTATTGTTATTTGAACAGTGTCTGATATGGACGCTATATTGACTATATTGAATTTTACACTTATGGACCGTTATTCAGGATAAATAATATCTAAATACTAATCCACAAAAATCACTATGCAGTTTCTAAATTCCATATCCCTATTCACGAAGATATTGAAAAATTTTCTTGGTTTTGAAGTGGTTCCGAAAATATACTCACCAACAGGAAGTTGGATCTAATGTTATTTCGCATATATAATTACTCAATATTTATTCAACTCGTTTCTCTGAACCGTGAACTTGCTCTCGAATTGAAATACTATTGACGTAGTTTTTGTCCGTGAATTGTTGAATCTAAATATTTTTTATTATTGGTGGTTAGTCTTTCGTCAGTCAGTTGTTTTCATTTCCAAAAATGTTGAATGTATTTATTCATACATATATCGATAACTCGAAATAATAAACTGTCTGTTACCTTTATTTTTTGATTCAATTCAATTTAAATTATTCATATTATTTATTGACCGTAGATGACAAAAATGATGAAAAAATCGTCAATTAAAGGTTATGAAAATATACACATACACTATGGAAACAAATACAGTACTTATACAATATTGAGATACAGTTTAAACACAAGAGATACATATTCACATACAGGGTGACAATTTAAAAAGTCGCATGCAGTCTTACATCTGAGCAACCAAATAAAATAAGAGAAATATCTGAAAACAACTTTCATAATAGGAAGAGAGAAACTAAATGATGTAATAGCTAACTTGTTTCCACGTACATCCTTGCCCCCAGCCATCCCAACTTTATATTCTCAAATGGCAATCCCCTACTTGTAATACCTTATCTAAAAGCTCTCAAGAAATGTTGTTCAAAGCTACAAACCGACAAAGCTACATCCGATGTAGCATTAATATTAAAACTTTTGAACATTTTACGCCTATACTATTTTTGTTCATTTGTACCTGAAAAAATTTGACTTAGTTAATAAGTAAAAGTAACGTTTTTGAGAGGCATTTTTTTGTATGGCATTTTTTACTTTGAGTCATGAAAATACTCCCATATTATTAATACGCAAATTGGAGCACTCTGACAGTTTGCAATGAACCATATTTTATCGACTGGTCAGGCAGTCACGGGAGTATTCCTCGAATCTGTAAGGAAAGTACTCATATTGCATGAATGTCATCCATATAGAATGCAGATCCTTTTTGAATTTGAATTTTGTGAAATTATGACAGCTAGAATTATCGCAGAACTTCGGCTCATCAAAAATATTTGCAAATGAACGAAACTGTCGGTACTCCAGTGACGAGAAATAACGGCTATTCAGAGTAGGACATAAGCAACACCCCAAAATAGTTAATGTTTGCGCTGATATACTGGGAGATGCAAACGAAATTGAAATGGCAAAATATATGCTCACATGCTAGGAAGATGTATCGAATCTCGGATAGTTCATTAATTAGAGATTCAGAGAGACACACACGGCAATTTTTTACATTTTCAACAGGATCAGACACCTTCTCATAATGTAGTTTCAGTTGAACAATAATTATGCTAATCAATGGATTGGAAGAAGAAGTCCTATTAAATTGCCTCCTGAATCTCCGGACCTATCTTACCTTGATTTCTTCTTTTAGGGCCACCTGAAGTTTGTTGTATTTGAGACGCAATCTGACTTAATAGAAGGAAAGAATAATTCGAGGATGTCGAGCTATTTCCAAAGAAACATTCGCTATTGTACGTCACAAGTTTGAAAATCGACTCCATTATTATTTCGCAACGAATGGAAATCATTTTGAACATATTTTAAATTAGTAGTGGAAAATAAAATGTCAAATAAATAAGGTTTTATATCATAAATCAAAAACTACTACATCGAATGAAGATTTGTAGGATTTCTTTCAAGAACATTTCTAGAGAGCTCTTAGATAAGGTATCACACGTAGGAGGTTGCCATTTGAGACTATCAAGTTGGGGTGTCTGGGGGTGAAGGGATAAGTAGAAACAAGTTAGTTATTACATCATTTTTTTCACCCTTCCCTATTATGAAAGCCGTTTTCAGAGATTTCTTATATTATGTTAGGTTGCTGAGATCTAGCCATTGCAAATTTTTGAATTGTCACCCTCTATATGTATACTAATATTCAAGTCATACGTACTAAATACGTACAATAACTAAATAAATTCGGAAATATAAAACCTACCTACCTCATCGACTTTTACTGAATAAAACTTACCGCTTTTTTTCTGAATATTCTGAGATTGAATAAAATCTTTTTTGTACTGAAAATGATTTTAGTTCTCCCTTGTAGGTCTGTATATATTGATTGGTTTATATTGCTATTAAAAAACATATCACTTCACTCAAAATGCATTTTATCAGAAAATTTTGAGATTAACGTATCTTGAGAACTCAAATCATTACGCATATAAATTATAACACATTCTTGAATATGCTGTTGTATATTGAAAACACAAGCTCTATAAAAATTATTCAAATTCATTTCTATAATATTTTCAGCAGAACACTATGATTCTGCGATACTTGAAATAGTTATTCATATTTTCAATCTGTATAATTACTGAAGTTTGGTTGAGCTTGTGTTTTGTCCTGAATATAAAAGATCTGCATAGTTGACATCCTGAGTCAACATATCTACGGATGTTGAGATAATGGTCGGTTTGTTGCAGAAAATAAAAACAACATAATTTACCTAAACATAATAATTTGTCCTGTATAAATGTTCCTTGTTTCTGTAACTCTTCCATCGTGAGTGAACTCATGAAAATGACAGAAGGTAACATGAACTCTGATCATTAAAACAAAAGCATTATCTAATATACCTATACAATTCTTGTATCAGTGTTAGTTGCCATACTCCTCGGAAACAGCTTAACCGATTTTCATGAAATTTTATATGTATATTCGGTAAGTCTGAGAATAGGTTTGAATCTATTTTATTTTTTTTTACTTTTTGAACAACTTTTGTATTGATGTATGATGTAGTATTGCAAAATACATATAATCTCTCAATGTTTACCTTCGGTCACCAACCTCAATTTTTCATTAGTAATTTCAGTTATTCAATCACCTTCAACCCTGATTTATAGGTGTCACTTCTCACTCAGTTAACAGTACGAAGTAGGAATGAGAACGAATCTGGTCTCCTGTCTCTCACACAATGAACGTACACATTTTTTGGCCACTATTTTTGTTTATCCATCGAGCATAGATACAATTTACGATGCCACCAAAGCTGAGAATTATCCAAGTTTCTGAACACATTTGATTTGCCAGGCATGCAACCCGCATGATTTACAACTGAAGGATGGATCGCTCCGTGCTTTGAATCCATCACGGCTATGCAACAGCGGACGATAATCCATTGAAAAAATTAAAGGAAAACCTTGTCGAAGCCAGCATTTCAAATGGCAAGTTCCGAGGTGGAAATATTTATTAATATTTCGAATCCCTATTATAGTTACAGATGTTCCAATTCACTTTAAACGTGTGCAATTTCCAATTAGACTGGCATTTGCAAAGACTGTCACTGAATCTGTTTTTTTCTGGATTGGATTTGAGCACGCCATGTTTTTCGCACGGACAATTATACAATGGCATGTTTTCGAGTGGGCAAACCCACCAGTTTGTTTGTATTAGCTAAACAGTTACTAATGAAAAATATTGTACACACTATAGAATTGAGGAATTGATATTATTCGTTAGTGTTATTATTGAAGTATGAACTATGAAGTATAAATTATTTATTAATCGTGGGCACTCAATAACATATTTACGCAAATGAATGAGTTTTTCCCATAGTCGTAGACTGTCTGTGGAGAAAACCACAAAACAATACTAACGAAACAAAACTGAAACGGCCAAAATAACAGTTCAGTGTGGTACTTGTATCTATGGTTCCTCAGTTTTAATTTCAAAACAGATGATGTAATTCATTTCTATCTAAATTAAGTAAGTGGTATCTCAATTTTTTTTGACAGTTCTTATTTCAGGTGGTGAAAAATCAAAGAAGCGTGGAACTGAATAAGAATGAGTTCGCTTTCCAATTGATCTCATTGCAAGAGGCGCCCTGTAAAAATTATAGTTCTTTCTAGTTTCGTAGGTATGTTCATACTCTCGTTAGTTCGACTTTTGTTGAAAGTCAAAGATTGTTGTGATGAAAAGATAACTTTGTCGGATCGAATATTTTTTAGTGACCCAACTGATCCAAATTTTTTAGCAAATTTCTTAGTCACCAATTATAACACTCTCACATTAAAACTTTTTCCTCTGAAAAAATGTAAACGAAAAGTGAACAAATCACTGGTTCAATGGTTTTCAGATGATCTGAGATTGTTAAGAAATAATATGCACAGCCTCAAACAAATAGCAGACATAACCAAGACCCCAAATGGTTTCATAGCGTACAAACAGGTGAAAAAAGAATATGGTGATAAACTAAAATCTGCTAAAAAAATGGCATATGATGAATATATTTCTTCGTCCAATAACAAATCTAAAGCTTGTTGGAAAATAATAAATTTCGAGAGAAATAAATACGATTTAAAACCAACAATCGAACTATCATCTGATGAGATGAACAACTTTTTCAGTAACATCGCTGATAATATCATTAATTCTCTCCCGTATGTTGCAAACGAGGAGCTTTTAAGTTTCAGAAAATTTCCTGCTCCGTGTAAGTCATTTTTCTTCCGACCCGTGCATGAGATAGAAGTTTTGGAAGCGATTAATTCACTGAAGGACACCAAATGTTCAGATACCCATGAACTCAATAGTCGAATACTAAAGGAAACATCGTCTATAATAATCCAACCTCTTACTATACTGATCAATTTAATCTTATGCACTGGTATCTTTCCAGATATCTTCAAATCTTCTAAAGTAGTGCCCCTTTTTAAAAAAGGTGATGAAAAATCCATCGACAACTACAGACCAATAAGTATTATTTCAATATTTAGTAAAGTGGTTGAAACTATAATTAAGATTCAGCTTTATGCCTACTTTGAGAATAATAAATTTTTCAGCAACTCACAATATGGTTTCAGAAAGTCGCGCTCAACAATAGATGCAGTGTTCGACGTCGTGTCCGGCGTGATTGAGGAACTTGAGCATGGCAATCATACTGCGTTGATGCTTTGTGACCTGTCGAAAGCGTTCGACTGCGTCTCACATGAAATTCTATTGGAAAAATTGAACTATTACGGAGTTCGAGGTATTCCGCTTCACTTAGTAAGAACATATCTTACTAATCGTCAACAAGCAGTGATGCTCAACGGTACCTTATCAAACTTTCAAACTATGAAGCATGGCGTTCCGCAAGGGTCTGTTTTGGGCCCGCTCTTATTTGTTATTTATGTGAATGACTTGTGCAAACATATGTTGCCGTTCAAATCGGTTCTTTTTGCGGACGACACCACTTTCATTCTATCGGACAAAAACAATGATATGCTACAGTCTCATCTTGACGATATATCTAATAGTGCTAATCAGTGGTTTCTATCGAATAAGCTGAAACTAAATTGTCAGAAAACACAATACATCCAGATTTCTGCCAATAATCAAATTATCTCTAATTGTGAAACTAATGAAGTTAAATTACTGGGCATTACATTAGATAATAGACTTAACTGGTCTGCACATATTTCTCAACTGAAGAGAAAACTCTCGGGATCGCTATTTGTTCTACGCCAGTTGAAATACATCACTAGTGCAAATGTATTAAAAACCTCATACTTTTCACTGTTTCACTCACACATCAGTTATGGGGTACAACTCTGGGGAAATTCATGTCATTCCATNTTTTAAAAAACTCAGAATTATGCCATTGCCAACTTTATTTCTATATTACGTCTTAATTGAAATCCATAAGAAGAAATCTTCCTTGGCGAAACAATGTCATATCCACGAACATAACACACGAAACGCTCCCCACATTAGAATAAATCGATTTCGTCTTCATTTATCGCAAACAAATTCCATAGATTACTCTCTGTACAATATTTTGCCTCAAGATTTCAAAGAACTCAGTCTGATTTACAAGAGAAAATTGAAAAATTATTTGCTGAGGCATTGCTTCTTTTCTGTCAATGACTTCAGAACACATTTTTGTGGTAACACACAAGTCACTACTTCTTTTTGACTTTCTGAGTTTTTACATATGTGATTGTTGTTATTTGCGTGTAAATTTTAAATGTTAAGCCAAACATGACTTGCTACAAACATTGTATTATGTAACATAGTGAAATAAATATTATTACTATTATTATAGTCCGTCTTAATAATTTGTTATAATATTATTACAATCGGGCTATGAATAGGATACAACAGAACTCAGTGGAATCTCCATCTTCAGAAGAGACTCTGGAATATCAACGTTTGACTTTTCTTCAGAATACGTCAAAAAAACTTCAAAGAAGTTTTTTATCTCGTTGAATATCACTTGAAGAAGAGTGACAACAAAATACCAGCCTATAAGTAACAGGTACGGTTTTTCGATCCCATTTCTCCTGAAGGATAGATATCAAATGGTGTTAACACTTAACACCAGCTCTGAACAACATATCTTGATATGAAATTCTGACTCTGGTGAAACTTTGCTAACACATGCACGCTAAAAAGTAAGACCTCGTTAATCTTTGATTCACACAAGTTTTGACTTTGAGGTTTTGTCGTTTATCGGATTTTCACAGACAGATGGTTTAACAACGAACTTCTTCATATTCTATATGGACGCCGCACCACAAATAAAAGTTTAGTCTAAACTGTTTGGGTTCAAGAGCGAACATTATCACGTGATCACATCACTGCCTGGCTCGATTTCATATATATTATATATTCAATTATATATTCGATTACATGTTCAATCTTCACTTGAAAACTTGTGAGTTCTCTGACCTTTGGAAAAAGGCTCGAGTAGGCCCAATTTTCAAAAAGGGTGATATTACATCAATAAAATACTGTAAAGGCATCTCAATACTGAGCAATTTCTCCAAATTATTTGAAATAATATTATACTAGAATACTCACAGTCCAATCCGGAATATCATATCAGATGATGATAGAAAACAAGTTATATATAACCAGTTTTATATGTTTTCAACAATGTGTCTCTTAAGTTCTGAATATGAAGTGCAGATTGACGTCATTTATACAGATATGCAAAAAACTTTTGATCACATCGATTTCTTCATTCTTCTCAAGCATCTATCAGAGTTTGGTTTCTCAACAAGTTTGGTAAAACTGTTTTGAAAAATTTCAACAATCTGTATTTCGAAAACGAATCATTCTTCGTTGAACATTTTATAGGAAAAGTTGTTTATTTTGACGAGATCCACTACATACTTAGTTTTTGTAATGTTCTCAGCAACTTCACTTAGCGCCCAAGAAGCTAAATAATACGCATCGATATAGAGAATTGTAAATATCTCGAAAACGATCACCTCCAGCGTTGTT
>WOGM01000331.1:0-13507 GCA_015342125.1 Leptinotarsa haldemani | reverse complement strand
TGCTGACATGACAATAGATTGTCTTCTCAAGAAGTATCTCAAACACTTCACAAAAGCTGCAATGATGCAGCATACAAGAGCTAGCCCTTTAAATTGTCTTACGAGTTTATCTCTGTCCAATTTCCTTTATCTTGTCTGACCTTTACTTCTTCAATTCTCTGCTCTGTGGACAGAAGACACTCATTATTCTTTTTATGTATCATTCAAATCTTCCATTAATCCTGTAACTCATGATTTTTTTTAATAAAAAAAAATACACTAGACTAATCAAAGGCCGAGAATTTTTTTTTCAAGTATTTCCTCCCAAAAACACCCCAATTTTTTGAGCCATGATTGGCACAGTATGTAATAAAGACTACATTTGCAAAAACTATTTATTAAGTGAAAACTGTAGTTTTTAAACTAGACTCATGAAATCTAACTGAAATCATTCTGTGTGAAACTTATAAAAGCAATTTCTATCTTTGTAAAAACAAAAGTGCACTTAATGAAACTCTGTCCACCACAGGGGTACTTACATCTTTGCTTTTCTTGGTACCACAGAGGTAAATGATGGTATCCATCGGCTCTAACTTCCTGAATTGGAAAATCAGATGAAGGTCCTCGTTTTATTTTAGTTTGAACATGGGTTTCCAATAGTACACTTAGCCAACCACGTTTGCTGCTCACTGTTGCTGAAACTTCAGATTCCTTCGGCATAATGCAATATGGTACTCGTACTATTCTCACAGTTCCTAACGGCCAAATGCCCTGTTTCGTAAGGAATATTTGTAGTGGGACGCTATTGAACCAATTGTCAAAAAATACTTTATAGTTTGCATCTCTGGGAACTGTTTGTGTCAGCCGAAGGACAACATTAGAGCTCATCCCTATATCTGGAAAATCGTTAGGAACGGTGTTATTGTGAGTCCCAGCAAAAATTTCATAATCATACGAAAATCCGCTAACGCCACTAAGAACGAATGCTTTGTATCCCCATTTGTGGGGTTTCTTAGGGTTATATTGTTTGATTGTCGAGCGGGCTTTCGTTGGAATTATCTGTTCGTCTACAGCGAGGAATTCTTCTTTTGGCACTTTCAGCAACTGTTGGCGTAACTTATCAAGTAAAGGTCGTATCTTATATAGTTTATCGTGACCAGGACTGCCTGCGGGAACTGCATCGTTATTATTGCAAAAATGTAAAAAACGTTTTATTTCTTCCCACCGATTACAACACATTACTTCTGAAACTAAACGGTGGTTGAGATTTGAATTCCAGTAGCTTCTGGAATTAGGTAACTGCACAATTGACATATACAAGCAGGTACCGATGAATTGTTCCAGTTCATTATCAGTGAGGTCTATGGACTTTGTGGGTCTTCCCCTCACTGTCATCTGGAATGTTCAAAAGGGTAACTTTTTTTCTACCATAAAATGTTTTCGTGTCTGAAAAAAAATTGTAATTAAAGCTATGTCCAGAATGCATATTGTGCCAAATATGTCCACAACAAGTTTTAAGTGACACTGCATATTGTTCCATATCTGACACATATACATTTTTGAACAAAGTAAGACAAAAACAATAAAAAAAACATGTTTTACTGTAATGAGCACGTTCTGTCGTATCACTCCACTAATTTGTGTATTTTTTGGAGCTAAATTCACAAAATAAGTCGACAAAATCAACGATCTGAAATCATTAATATCGTAACAGCTGTTCGACCGGGCAGCCATGACACAAATAAGCTGAATCTTTCACAATTCGCCATCAGATATCAATCTGTCACTACTAGTCGTTGGATTGAGGTCATCCATGCAAGAAAAGTTTTTAATTGAGACCTTAATTAAAAATCATTGAACAAAATATTTATTGTATCATATATGACCAGCTATGCAGTAAGGGGTTTTAGCTGTGATGGATTCTCTGAAAATTATTGCATACTGTGGGTCTAAACAAGTGGCACAAATGTCATCGGGTGAAAAATAAATATGAGTGTAGATACTAAATTTTATCAGTGCTATTTGCAATACAGTTCCACCTGTTTTTATATTCTTTAGGGTTCACTCCAAAGATAATTAGAAGTTTAGATATAATACGAAAAAGTGGATGGATGGCGGAAGGACAATTTTACCAATCATTATCAGGACTATAAAGTTTGCAAAAGAAAACGGCAAAAGAAAACGGCATTTTCATCACACACGAGAGTGGTCTAGAGTCTAGAGTCACTTGATGTATGCACCATTCAATGCGAGGTTCAGAACAAAATAGCTGGCTTATTTCAAATCTTGGAAAAATAGTTCTGATATGCATTATTGCTGCACTAGCTAAGAAATAATTCGTGGGAAGTTTATCTACAAAAAACGTTTACTAAACTCGACATTTAGTTTCTTTTTAACAAAAAATCTGTTTGAAATCTGTTTTTCCGTTAACAAGCTGTCGCATCCCTACGAACGACAACCCTCAGAAGTTACCCATCTAGACCGAAAACAGAGAAAGAATAATTTAGTCGTGTTTAGGCTGGTCCAACATCTTCGAATGAATGTCTTCAGTATCTGGAAAACGTATTGGAAGTTGAAATAAATTATAGAGACGTCAATAATACATATTTCTTACCTAGAAACTCTGGTGACTCCAAGATCTTGAAACTAGAGCTTGTTTCCTATTCCAAAAAAGTCGAAATATAAAGTAATGCTTTCAAACTGAAGGGAAAAAATATACATATATGTAGTGAACGACTTGAGTGTTGATGACTGGAAGGTGAATAAATTTTGCGTCAGTTCCTAAATAAAGTGAAATAGAATGGAATCAAAGCATTCATGAGATATAATGAATTGGTATTGAATGATAAAAGATACTGCTTAGAAAAGCTGCAGCAAGATTCTTCAATCTTAGATGAACTCACTGCTCCTTTGGAAAAAACAGCTTCCAAGAAAACACTGAGGGATTATCTGCGTTGTGGTGCAAAAGGAGTGAAAACCAATTGATTTTATGTATATGTATATTCCATTTATTTTTCTATTTTTTACAATTCTTCAGGAATAGTTAGTTGTGCCTTGAAATTTTCATTGATTCGAATTGTTATTTTTTATATTGTCTGATGAGCTTGGGAGTGAGATTCATGAAATATGCGAAACATAATGATTTGTCACATAAACACGACATCAATTTTGAATGTTTTCGTAGAATTCAAGCAGGCGGTACATTCAAAGTTTGATATCATTACCGTCTCTGAAACATGGCTTACTCGATATACAAGAAATATCTGTTTTGGTGGTTACGACATTTTTCGTAAAGATATAGGTGAAGGAAGGGGACGGGGTGTAGCAATTTTTATCAGGAACATTTTCAGAGCTACTTCAATATAGAACATCCTCAATCAAATCATTGAATAAGTTAGGGTAACATTCATCATTGAGAAAAAAAGTTACGCTGTTGTTTCTATGCACAGACTTCCGAATCTTCCTCTTTCAATATTCTTGCCTGCCTTAGAGGACAGTTTATCTTCAATCTGTCCCAAATTTGAAAATATTATTTTAGCGGGGGATCTGAATGATGATTATTCAGATCCGACTAATAGTCAGTGTGTTCAACTAGATCACATTCTTGAATCGTATTGTTTAAAACAAGTAGTAGACCAACCCACACGGTACTCTTCGGCAGGTTGTAGTGTAATATTTTGCAAGGTGGGTTTAATCGAAATAGCAGATAAAAGTTTCATGCACACCTATAGAGACTTCAGAAAATTCAATTTAGATCTTTTTTCATTAGATCTACAGATTTTAGTTCTCTTCACCACATTGAAAATATCAATGACAAATTGACTCTTTTCAATGGGGCAGTAACCGATCTTTTTCAAAAACATTATCCCGTTGAAACTGTTAACATTTTCAAGAAAAAGGCACCTTTGCTCACATACAATCTGAATCTTATGTTTAAACGAAGAGATAGAGCTCTTACGAGGTTTAGAAAGACAAAGTTACAGCATCACTGGAATTATTACAAACGGTTGAGGACTTTAACCAATCATACTGTGAACTTGGAGAATAGCATATCTCAATCATAGGCTTACTAGAAGTGAGCAGATATGGAGAGATTTATCCGATTTGAATATTCACCATAAAATAAATCTCAAATCCATTCCAGACCATTTATTGAACGTTGAAGATATCAACAAATTTTTTGGAAGTATATTCAACTGCAACTCTTCCTCTGATGATGATATTATGGATTTTTTTGAGTAATGATATAAACAATCCTCACATCTCCTATAAATATACTGATGAGGATGAAATCTGAAGTCTGAACATGAAGTAGAATGCTGTAGGACCTGATGAGATAAGCAATAAAATGTTGCTGTACTGCTGCCCCACAATCTTTCCACATATTTATCACTCACTTATTCAATCACTGCATATCGACTAATTCCTATCCATCCATCTGGAAGCAAACAAATGTTCTTCCGTTGGCCAAAAATTCTAACCCCGAAAGTTTACGCGATCTTCGGCCAATTAGCATCTTATGTGCGCTTTCAAAAGTTTTTGAAAAAATATTGAACTTGCAGATGCGTGATTATCTGAATGACTTCGATATATTACCAGAGTGTCAATCAGGGTTCAGACCTGACCACAGTTGTACGACTGCCCTCCTGAAAGTTGTGGATGATGTGCACAGATCTATTGATAATAACAAACTCTGTCTTCTGATATTATTGGACTATTCTAAGGCGTTCGATCGCATACACCATGACCTCCTCTTTGCTATTTTGGGCTACCTAGGGTTTTCAATACATGCTGTAGCACTACTTAAAAGTTACCTTCGCAATCGTTTTCAAAGAGTTGTGTATAATAACGAAAAATCTGATTTAATACAAATTAAAAACGGTGTTCCTCAAGGTTCAATATTGGGTCCTCTCTTGTTCGTTTTATACACATCTCAATTTCATAGGTCCCTGCAATTCGCACACATGCATTGTTATGCCGACGATACTTAGCTGTACATGGAATTCGACGAGAATACAATTAACGAGGCCCTATGGCAAATTAATACCGATCCCGATATGTTATTATCTTTGTCAACTAAATATTGCATATCTGTTAATGCATCTAAATCTAATGTCATGCTTTTTGGTAGAACAACGGCGAGAAATCGTTGTTCTGGCCTCATAAATATTGTAATAGATGGAACAGAACTTCCCTTGAAAGGAGTAACAAAAAACTTGGGCCTATATCTTGACAACAGTCTTCGTTTTTAAACACACATTTTGCAAATTCTAAAACGAGGTTACGCAAATTTGAAAGTAATATATTCCAATAGAGCATTTCTAAATAAAAAAAGTAAAATTATACTCTGCGATACTTTAGTTCTTTCACGTGCCAACTACGCAGACGTGGTGTATGATCCGGGAATTTTGAAGAGTGACAGTTTCAGAATCCAAAAACTCCAGAATGCATGCATTAGTCTCATTACGGGTACGAGGAAACGAGAACACATTTCCTATCTGTTCAGGGATGTGTGTTGGTTGAATATGGAATCCAGACGAACATTTCATTCTGCAACATTGTTTCAAAAACTCCTTTAAACAAAAAAACCCTCCTATCTTTTTGAAGAAATATCCTCTAGAACTGACGTACACCATCTTAACTTGAGATTCAGGACATACTTAACAATACCACAGCATGAAACTTCTCTATTTCGCGGATCTTTCACTTACCATATTGCCTACTCATATAATCGGATACCCATTGAAAATAAACCTCTGCCATTAGGAAGCTTCAAACGAAAGATAAAAAAATATCTTCCTACAATAAATAGATCCAACTAATCGAATTATCTCGAAATCAATCACCCTTTCTCCAAACTCAACATGATTATTATTATGTTCTACCGTTACCGAGATAGCAATAGTGTGCATTGAATTTTCGCCACTCGCTCTAACCAAAACTATGGTTACACTAGCACGAACATATGGAAAAGAGTCCCAAATGTCTGTCATGAATGCATCTCCCAGGTAAATTATCGAAACGAAAGATACACATAATGTCCTGCCAAACTGAAGTAAAACCGTATCCAATAACACATGCTTTTTTTACAGGGGAGATCAAGGACCACTGGGAAGTGTAAATTCACGCGATCAATTCCAAGGTGGTTACGAAACATCTAATGTAGAGAATGGCAACTCTCGAACAGACGATGATTCTGGTACTGAAAGATATGGTTACGATGTAACAGGTCCCTATGATTCGAGATCAAGGGAGTATTCAACTGTTGCTCCCAACCCCTCATACCCATATGATTCACAATCCAGATCATATGTTTCTCAATCTGGATCATATGGTTCCAACGCAAGATCTTATGGTTCTCAGTCTAGCTCGTATGACTCTCAGCCTGTAAAAGATAGATCACGGTCATATGGCGCCGAGGATTCCCAATCTAGGTCATATTATGCATCTGGTTCTCAGTCTGAGTCTTACGGCTCACCACAAGGAACTGGAAGTTACAATACTGAATCCAGGGGATATGGCTCTCAAGCTGTAGGAGTATCTGGTTCTCAGTCTGGGGCATATGATTCACCTCCTGAGTCGACTAGTTACAATTCAGAATCCAGAGGATACATATCTCAGTCTGGCTCACCATCTGTTTCTGGAAGTTCAGGATCCAGAGAATATAACTCTCAATCTGTTGGAAATGGAAAACAATCCAATTCACAATCATCAGCATACGATTCTCGGTCGGAATATTATGGTTCCAGAGGGTTTTCGGGGGGACGTACTAGTGGACAAGCTGACCAACTGGGCAGTTATAATGCACGTAGACCGTATGAAAGTAGTCCATATGAAAGTGATCGACGATACTACAGTAGTTACGATGTATTTGCTTCATCTGGTATAGGAAGAAATGGCAGTGATAAATGTATACCAAAATGTTTTGCCGAGAAAGGAGAAAGGGTATGTAATCGAATATTGATTTTTGGAAAAGCTGAATGAGGTATATTTTTCAGGGACCACCTGGCAGGACGGGCATGCCAGGAGAGAAAGGTCAACGCGGTTTTCCTGGTGAAGAAGGAATGATGGGAGACAAGGGAGATAAAGGAGAAACTGGCTTGATGGGGCCCAGAGGACCAAAAGGAGAAAGGGGTAAAACAGGTATCCCCGGATACTCCGGTCTTCATGGAATTCCTGGAATCGCAGGCCCTCCAGGAGCACCAGGAATTCCCGGTATGGACGGCTGTAACGGTACCGATGTATGAATTACTGCGAGTTCAATAAATGTTCGTTTTAAGCAATGATTTTTTTAGGGTCTTCCTGGAGAACCTGGTTTTCCAGGTCCACCAGGTCCCAGAGGTATTCCTGGACCAACGGGTATTAAGGGATTGAAAGGAGAAGCAGCTCATTGTGAAATCACCTTAAAAGGGCAAAAAGGGGAGCCAGGTCGTGATGGAGTTACGGGTCCCTCTGGAAATCCAGGTCCTTCTGGCCCAGCCGGATTCCCAGGTCCAAAGGGAGAATATGGTCTACCGGTAAGGTAAAACTTTCATCTATGATTTCTGAGACTGAAGAAAAAACTTACAGGGTCCCACCGGTCCCCCTGGTCCTAGAGGTTACAAAGGGTCTATGGGCGTGGGATTTTATGGTAATAAAGGTGAAAAAGGAATAATGGGTCCTCGAGGACAGAAGGGAGAACCAGCTGATGGGCACCACGAACAAAACCAGACCGCTTTGGTGGGGCCGATGGGAGAAAAGGGAATGAAAGGAGATCGAGGTGAATACGGTTTTCCAGGACAGAAAGGAGAGCCGGGACCAGAAGGTGATTATGGCATCCCCGGAATGGCGGGATCCAAGGGAGAAAAAGGATTACCTGGAGCCCCAGGTCAAAGAGTAAGAGTCTCACTTGATAAAGTTAATTTGAATTACAAATTTCTAAACTTAGTTTATCAAGTGCCGCAAATAGAGGTTTTCCAATATTTTCATTATAAAAACATCACCTTTTAGTGAATCCTTTATTAACTACATCAATACCAATTCTAAATATTTGAAACCCACTAGGGAAGAGATGGGTTTGCTGGTCCCCCAGGACCTCCAGGACAAAAAGGAGATCGAGGATTAACAGGACTTTCAGGATTGGCTGGAAGGCCAGGTCTTAAAGGAGAACCCGGAAGGGATGGAGCACAAGGTCGAATAGGATTAACAGGTCCTCCGGGTCCACCTGGAGGCGGCAAAGGTTTTCCTGGCCCTCCAGGACCCCAAGGACCACGAGGATATCCGGGTCCAATGGGACCCAAAGGGATGGATGGTTTTCCTGGTGAACCGGGATTGAGGGGACCAATGGGACCTCCTGGCGGTCTAGGAATTCCAGGAACGCCTGGACCTGAGGGAGCACCGGGGGAGAAAGGAGAACCGGGAGAGGCTGGTGCACCTGGTCTCCCAGGTGAAGATGGACCCAGAGGATTTCCAGGACCAATCGGACCCCAAGGAATCCGCGGGCTTCCAGGCGATAAAGGTGTATCTATAATGGTGAGTATTTTTTGTATTCAATTGGAGTTCAGAAAGAAAAGAAAGTATTTTGAAATTGATTAACACGGTTCAATTCGATTTGAATGTGACGTTTTGATTTAACATTTGATAACAATGAATTTCAAACATTAGGGACCCAAAGGTGAAGATGGTGAACCCGGACGTGACGGTCAAATAGGGCGAAAAGGAGAAAAAGGATTCAGTGGTCCTAGAGGAACGCCTGGTGATGCGTTGAACGGTATACCTGGATTCAGTGGACCACCAGGTCAACAGGGAGAGAAAGGAAATGCGGGTCGGCCTGGAATTCCTGGAAGTCCAGGTATACCTGGAGAAAAAGGAGATATCGGGGGAAGATGTATAGATTGTCTACCTGGTCTTAGAGGAGAGAAAGGTGATCGTGGAAATGATGGAAGAGATGGGGCAGTTGGACCAAGAGGTCCTTCTGGTCCACCAGGATTTATGGGACCACCCGGTCACGATGGTGTTCGCGGACGAGATGGACCTCCTGGTAACCCTGTATGTATTATTTACCCTTTATTTCTTTTTTTCGAAATAATTTGTGTAGTCCTTTTTATTATTGTAGCTCACTCCCTTAAATTGGTCTATGAGCATCAAGACTGATAATTTTGAATTCAAAACTACAACTGACATAACTTCTTTCAGTAACTGCCTACATTTGGAAATTATTGTAGCTGATATCAATTCCGTGCATAATTTTTTGGAGTTCTTATAGAATTGGAAAGTGATTTCGTCATATTCATTCAACATTAAATTACCAAAGATAATTTTCTTCAGCTTATTTTTCATTTGAATGAAATTGTTGACATTATTTTCGTTAACTTTATGAATTTTGGTTCTTCTTTATTCAGTAGTAATAACCTTTGAATTTTATTCATCAGGGTACGCCTGGCACAGATGGAAATCCAGGATCACCAGGATTACCTGGAAAACCCGCTATGGTACCGATCAACTTGGTTAGAGCTGAAAAGGGAGAAAAAGGTTCGCGAGGACGAGATGGTCCACAAGGACCGAAAGGTTTTCCTGGCCCAATGGGACCTAAAGGAGATACTGGCTTACCTGGTTTCCCAGGAGAGAAAGGTGATAGAGGATACGATGGGTTCATAGGTCAAGATGGAAAACCAGGTGAACCTGGAGTACCTGGAATCAAGGGTCAGAAAGGTGACAGTATCAAGGGAGAGCCTGGAAACACCGGTTCGCAAGGAGAAAAGGGAGAAAGGGGAGAAGATGGAAAACAAGGAGAGGTTGGAGCCCCAGGAACTTGTCCACAGAATTATGAGATAAAAGGCAACGAAGGTCCTGGCGGTCAAAAGGGAGAACGAGGATTCCCTGGTAGGGATGGAGAAAGAGGGGAGAAAGGTGACCAAGGAAATCGTGGACCAAGTGGACCTCAAGGTCAAGATGGACCTCCAGGACCAGTGGGTCGGAGAGGTTTACCTGGACAAAGAGGAGACAAAGGTGACATAGGACCGATGGGATTCCCTGGTGAACAAGGAAGAGACGGTACTCCTGGTTTACCTGGTTTGTCTGGAGCCAAAGGAAACAAAGGAGAAGCAGGTATTCCTTCTGTTGGTCCACCTGGACCTGTAGGACCCATGGGGTTGAAGGGAGAAAAAGGATTGCCAGGTTTCCCAGGAAAGACAGGCCCACAAGGAAATGACGGTTTTGCTGGTTTGATGGGAGAGAAAGGAGACGCCGGTGAGCCTGGCCGTAATGGTCTTACAGGATCTCCAGGAGAAAAGGGAGAACCAGGTCCAATTGGGCCGGCTGGAATTGATGGATCTCCAGGAAGACCTGGACCAGAAGGAGTGAAAGGTGAACCCGGTCTCAGAGGAGAACCTGGTAGACCTGGTCTTGCTGGATTTCCAGGTTTCAAAGGAGAATCTGGCATTCCTGGTGCTCCTGGTGCTAAGGGTTTCAAGGGAATGATTGGTAGGCCAGGATCTCCTGGTGTTCCTGGAATGGATGGTATGCCTGGTCTTATGGGTGAAAAGGGAGAACGTGGTTTCTTCGGTCCTCAAGGCCCACAAGGTTTGATTGGAATGCCGGGTGAAATGGGCCCATCTGGTGAAAAGGGTGATATTGGTTCCTTTGGTCCTCCCGGTCTTCCTGGCCCAAGAGGTCTCCCAGGGTTGAAAGGACAGACCGGTTTACCTGGACTTACGGGCCGAAAAGGTGAACCGGGATCTGCATCTGAAAAGGGTCAGAAAGGAGAGCATGGTATTCCTGGATTACGTGGACCTGAAGGATTACCTGGCCAACCAGGTTTCATTGGACCTAAAGGAAATTCTGGATTACCTGGTAGAAGCATTCCGGGGGCACAAGGGGAGAAAGGTGATACTGGTCCCTTTGGTCAGGATGGATCACCAGGAATGAAAGGTGCCAAAGGAGAAAGAGGCCAAGCTGGTTTCCCCGGACCTAAAGGAGACAGAGGATTTCCTGGAATGATGGGACAACCAGGTATTGACGGTTTAAATGGACCACAGGGTGAGAAGGGAGATCGGGGATTCCCAGGCCAGCCCGGATTCGAGGGACAAAAGGGTGAGAGAGGATTGCCGGGAATAGATGGAATCGATGGTCAAAAAGGAGAACAAGGTCGTACAGGAGTGCCAGGAATTATTGGGGCACCCGGAGATAAGGGCGACTATGGAGAAAGGGGACCTCCTGGTCCATTGGTCCAAGTAAAGGGAGAAAAAGGAGAACCAGGTCCTTTTGGTATCGAAGGAAGGCAAGGAGAGAAGGGAGATCGCGGTTTCCAAGGAGAGATTGGTCTTCTAGGAGAAAAGGGAGAAATAGGTTTTCCCGGCATCAAGGGAGACATTGGGTTACCTGGTATACCCGGAGATAAAGGTAATTACATCATTATTTTGTTATTTTTAATAACTATGAAAATTTTAGTTGAAGTGAAGTGTTCAACACATCACTTATCTCATATGTAAATATCTAGTCGTCTTATTTTGAGTTGAAAACACACTTACGTATCTGATTTCTGTTGAGAAGGTTTGATTTTCCTCTTGAAGATGATCACTTGGTGATCAAAACACGTGTCGAAGTGTTAAAATAACCGTTTGGTGATGGGAAAAACTCCAGTAACATACATAAGGCATGTATTTCATAATAACATAATGCTATTGACTAGTATTGACCAGTCTGAAGTATTTTGTGGTTATTTCAGAGTAGAAAAAACCTGTGACTGAAAGGAAGCCAGCTGAGATTGCTAACAATTGGGCATTCTGTGACTATGAAGTTAGCCTTTATTGATACCGATACCTCAGAGGCTCCTCACCATCACCTCTCTGGAATACATTTCATCTTCGGAAAGGTTTCCGAGGTCAGCAATGTGGTATTCTGTAGTTTGGGTTGAACCACGTCTGTAGTTTTCATCTGTTCGAAGTTTCGACTTCTGCTTTGAAGCAATCTCCAAGAACCACTGGAAACTGAAATTACACGACTCGACGACGAGGTCGTAGTCTACCTGACCACCAAGTTACGTCACTAGTTTTGTTCAGTTCCAAGTGAACAGTATTCTTAAGAAGAAGTCGTCATATTCAAGAAATTCAACAAACCTTTCCTTATTAGGATTTTATGAAACGAAAGGCTGAGTTCTTTTATTATTAAGTCTACCACAACCGATATTCACGTTATAGGAATATGACCTTTTACATGTATACTGAAATTTGGATTCTCCCATACCCAATGTTGCCCACTTTGCGATGAAACCATACAGTTAATGTGAATATGGCCTCATGATTGACAAAAATTTCTGCCATTTAAACCATCAGGCGAAAGCATCATTCTACCTAAGACTTCGATAATCAGATAAGTCTGGGTAAAGCCTGCAGAGTTTGAAGTCTAAAACTCTATGCCTACTTCATTTGGTTTCCGCTTATTTTCATACGATTTTCGCTTCACCCGGAGTAGAAAACTCCATGATAAACATCTTCTTACTTTGATGACCGAGCAAATGATCCTGATATAATGTTCACCAGGATCATTTGTTATTATCTACATGAGGGTGGAGAATGAGTAGTTCCAATAATGGCTCATTGTCTACAGCGGATTCGTAGGAGTATCGAAATACTTGTCAAGTCACGTATTTCGATGGATGTAGGATGAAACCACTGACCATATACCCTAGACGGTTCACGGCAATGCTGAACAATGCAATGCTAAACGGAATGCTAAACGGAAAAAAGCGTCATCTGAAGATTTATATCAATACCATTGTGCCGGACGCGGGATATTCAAATGTTGTATATAGTTGAAATATTCATTTTATTCAAATGTTTTTTAAAATTTCAGCGTATTGTTTAGAGTCTCAAAATACATTTTATATTGAGTGTTGTGTGGACTTTAAACAATACGATGAAATTTACAAAAACAATGTAAAAATTATAGTTGCAGGGCAAGGTTTAAAGAAACAGCTGAATTATTATACATTTTTTATTCTGAACATTTCAACATTAAACATTTTGTGTGAAAAGAATTCGATATATGTCTGTATGTTTATATTCATTACCTTCAATAGTGTGAGAAGCATCGTTCAATTCTGGAATCTCAATGACTTACTCATTAAATTGAGTACTTTCTTGAGCAGAACTATTTGAAAACTTAGATGTTGATGGAGTATCATATACATCATTTGGGCCTGTTGAACCTATAAAAAAGTCTGTTTCATTTAAGTTTCACTAATTAAAATTTTTACTCATCAGGAAGATTTAGAGTTGGAACAGCGCAGCGTTCCCAAATAACTTGTGAGACCAAGCAGAAATGTATTTGCTTCAAAATGACTATCACACAGCCTTCACGCACACGCGTGTCTTATACTAGATATACTTTTGCAATAAGGAATGCAACATTTGTTGTGGCAAACCATTGTAAAACAATCAAAATAACGAAATAAATAATCACTAGGGTACACATTCAGACAAGAACACCACAGACCAATAACACATGACATGAGTCACATGACCCTCTTTTATATATTATGCACATATTC
>WOGM01000330.1:0-13530 GCA_015342125.1 Leptinotarsa haldemani | reverse complement strand
GATAGAGCCTCGTTAAACTGTCTTGTGACGTATTTTGAGACACCCTGTACATATTGTTTTTTCCTTAATCCGATTTTTCGTTCATTATTATTATTATTATTATACCATTATTTTGAGACACCCTATACATGTTTTCTTCCTAAACGATGTATGGCAGCCATGTTTTTTTCTATAATCCGTTTTTTCGTTCATCATTAATATTATACCGTTATTTTCCGCGCTGGCGTATTTGAGACACCCCGTATATGTTTTTTTTCTCAAACGATGAGACAACCTATACACATTGAAGAATCACACGCCAAAACGATAGAGCCTTGTTAAACTGTCCTGTGATGTATTTTGAGACACCCTGTACGCATTGTTTTTTTCTCAATCCGATTTTTGGTTCATTATTATTATTATTATACCATTATTTTTCACGCCGACGTATTTTGAGACATCCTGTACATGTTTTTTTTCCTAAACGATGTATGGTAGCCATGTTTTTTTCTATAATCCGTTTTTTCGTTCATTATTAATATTATACCGTTATTTTCCACGCCGACGTATTTTGAGACACTCCGTACATGTTTTTTCTCTCAAGCGATGAGACACCCTGTACACTTCGACGCCATGTTTTTTCCTAAACGATGTATGGCAGACTAATGTTTTTTCTTTAATCCGATTTTTCATTCATCATTATTATTATGCCGTTATTCTCCTCGCTGACGTATTTTGAGACACCCTGTACACTTCGACGCCATGTTTTTTTCTACTACGTTGGCAACCATGTTTTTTTCTATTACGTTGGCAGACATGTTTTTTCTCCAATCCGATTTTTCGTTCATTACTATTATTATATCATTATTTTCCACGCTGACGTATTTGAGACACCCTGTACATGTTTTTTTCTCAAACAGTGAGACGCCCTGTACACTTCGACGCCAATATGTAAATGTGTAATTGAACCTCTTTCAAAGCGCGATAACACTGCTCGATTCTCGGCCGTACGCGTGACCTTGAAAGGAACTAAAATTGCCAGAATGGACCTTAGCTGTTTTCCCATGTGTACACATTGAAGAATCACATGCTAAAACGATAGAGCCTCGTTAAACTGTCTTGTGACGTATTTTGAGATACCCTGTACACATTGACGTCATGTTTTTTCTTCAATCCAATGTTTCGTTCATTATTATCATTATATCATTATTCTCCACGCTGACGTATTTGAGACACCCTGTACATATTTTTTTTTCTCAAACGATGAGACACCCTGTACACTTCGACGCCATGTTTTTTTCTATTACGATGGCAGACATGTTTTTTTTCTTTAATCCGATTTTTCGTTTATTATTATTATTATACTGTTATTTCGATTTTTCGTTCATTACGTCCCCACTACAATATGTAAATGTGCCACAGAACTTGCGTATCTGATCTACTTTCGAACTCACATAAAACGTTTTCTAATTTTTCATTGATAGTGGGACTGTTATTGAAAGATTCAGTATAATTACGAGAGAGATGGATTGATGATAAGAATTGTTAAATTAATTAATTTCATTTTCATTTCCATTGAATGCAGTAAAAACATTCTGTGAGCAGATATGAGGTATTTCAAAATGGCCGATCAGATACATAAATACATCTTTCGATATATATTGATTGTAACAGAGTGATATTGCTTTGAAATGACGTCATTTCTATCGGTTCCTTGAAATTGTTCAAAGGGCTGTTCCAAATTACCGAGAGACAGCGGTTGATTATGACTTTTTGCTTTTCTTTACCCTATTCCGAAATCAGTTTCCATTTGGCATCTACCAAATTCTACAAAGGACCATAGTGTTCAATTAAATTGCCATCTGAATTCGAATGAATTGCTTAATGTTTCGATAGTAAAAATGAGTATTTCAGACTCTTTGAACCACGCAGGCATTGGCAATTGAAAAATATGATTTATGTATTGGTAATCCGAGCTGACACTTTTAAATAATGATAGAGTTAATGACTCCGAATGGGGCCAGTTTTTCTACCATCTACTAGATTTTTATTCATGTATGGCTTAATAAATAATAATCTAGTAAGTGGTAAGGAACTATTAGAACAGAATACGTTTTCACCTGAAATGATTTATTTTATAAATATATAATATCCCTCCGATTATTAACTAAACCAACCACCACTGTCTTATGGTCCAACTTACTTCGAATGTAAACAACCTCTCCATAACGTCTCATTACCCGCCACCCCTCTCGCCCATAAGTTGTACAGAAAATAATAGTACGATACCAGTTTCAAAACACATGTATTGTATTTTCAATCGCCACATGTCGACCGATAAGGGGAAGGGGCGATGTTTGTGAAATTCTGGGAATTCGTTTGAAGGAACCTACAGATGTTAGAGTTGGAAAATGCGAAATGAATTGACCGAGCGCGTTCAGGGATGGCTCAAGAACTAAACAATTATTAAAAGATCAGAAGAAGGTTGTTGAAGCTGTAATTCCAACAGATAGCTTGGTATTTCATTAATTTTGCTTACACAAAATAATTTGGCACTACCATTACTCACCTTCATGTCATTCTACAGCCATTTTAACAATTTGAAAACTTCAAAGACAAAATAGAGGCAAATAAATCGATCTAGAACATATTCGTGGTAATAACCCTCAAATAGTTTCAAAATTTAAAGAAAACACAGATCGGATCAACCAATAGCAATGACCGATGGCGAATGGTTTCATGGTGTAAATGGGTCTTCAAGGCAGCCAACTGTCTCAAAATTTCAATCAATATTGTATTGCAGAATTATGAAAAATTAAAAACAATGAATTAATAAATTCAAGTATTTCATCGTATTCAAGCTTCTTCAGTATGATACTGAAGAAGCTTAAATACGAGCTCTCCTTAGATCTTCATTGAGTATAAAACTTCAACTTTCGCCATTACCTATTTTCAGATAGTATAAGCAAGCGCATGCACTATAGGAATATGACAAAGTACGTTGTGATACTTTACGTTATGATGTTTTACGTTATGATGAAGTACGTTATGGCGCGTTACGGTTTCTAACGATTACGAATATGATCGTTTGATGTTATGATGCATTGTGTTTATGATCGATGCGTTAGCGTTATGACTGAATACGTTATGATGAAGTAGGTATATTATGATGGATTACGTCATGAAAGTGTACATTATGCCGTTGTACGTTTCTATCTTGATCAATTGCGATTTCTATCGTTTGACGTTATGATGGAGTAAATTTTTGTTTATTACGATTTCTATCTTGAACATTATGATGCATTAGGTGTTTCCCTCTGTCTGCACGAGGTTTGATCAAAAAAATATGTGACCATGATCTGACTTCATCATTGGAACGAGGAGCTCATATATGATTGGGAACTATTTAGGAATTGATAAAAAATAAGGCAGATGGTGAAATAAACGTATATTTTGTAAAGTGAGGTCGTACAATTTAGGTCAAAAACTTATGATAATCTATTCCAAAGGTTTTTGAGTGTTTTCAAATTTCCATTGTGAAAATCAAAGTGTAATAAATTGTCACCCTTGTGAAAAGATAAAATAAATAGTCTGAAGGAAAATTAATTGAATAGAATTGGCCAATACTTGTAAATATATTGTAGTAAATATATCTAACTATTTTCACCTGGAAATGAACAGATTCAATAATGGCGAATTATTCAAGTTAGTTTGATTGTTCATAAGATATTAAGAGTTTTTGAGTTTGTTTATAAACAAGGGGAGATATGTTGATTTTTGAAAACATTGTTTTGAGCTGGTTGCCTATGCAATCAGTGGCACATAAATTGTTGAAAATGATTAAGAAATTCTGTCTCTAGATTAATGATACTTTTTAAAAATGAATCTGGGGGCATATATAAACTTCCTAACTGTTTGGGTTCTGTATTACCGTATAAATAACTATATACATTTGTTTCATTCAGTGTGGTAGGTACTAGCCGCCGTGGCAAAATTTGTACATTTGTACAAGAAATATGGCTCTTCTACAATCACTTGGGGATATTTTCTGGCAAGTTTATGAAAATTGGAACCTAAATCTGAAATGATACCCCTAACTCATTTTTGATAATTGCCCAACAGCTTCATTCACAATACTTTTTACATCCAGTATTGATGAGGATCAATTGTTGAAAAACTATGCATGCAACAGGTTATTTCCAGTTCGAATGTATGCCTCTTGCCATGACTACCAAAACATATTCTGCTATTGAAGTCATTTTTCTTATTCAATAATTCCTCAAAACCAACTATTCTATCCGTTGCTATATTGTAGAATAAGTGCGACATGATGCTCATTACATCGAAACAAATAGTATTGAATAGATTGAAACAGAATTTGATGAGAGACAAAAAAAGAGGTAGTTAAGCAAACGTGAAATACTAATGTTTTTTGTTATTGATGACAGAATGTGAGAATAGACATATTTGCTAATAATAGCATTTGAAACATGTAAATGGAAAGTAGGCTTCAAAGAAGATTATTTGAATGTATATTTGATGATTTGATTTTGCAGAGATTTCAGTGGTATTAATTTTTTTTTACAGATATTTACAAGCCAAATAAAAAACTTGATGTGGCTCAACACTCAATTTCCTTTGTGGATTTCCAGTGGAACTCCGATTGTTTTATCATTTTATATCATTACTTGGGAGTCATATACTATTTGTTCAATTAAATTAAATTCATTTCATAAAAAAAGTCTGCATATTGATGACCCCACCATATATGACCTATAAAAATTTATTTTACGATTTTTGTTATATGTCCTTTCCTTCAATCCTACATAGTAAATAATAAAAAAACATACTTTTTTTCTTCAATTGGAAATCGAAAAAAAATATTGCCGTCATCACCCTGCAAATCACAGTAACAGCTCGACACTTGTTCATTTTCAAAATAGACACGAATTTTCCAAAAATACAAAACCCCCACTTACAACAACTCACTCTTTAGTAATATTCCATTCCTCAACTTGGCTCGCTTGGTAAACTCATCAGATTAAGTAGGTTGGGCTGTAGGTTGGCTGAGTAGAAAATTCGAGGTGGGAATCTTGACCCAAATATGGCGGAGAGTGAACTTACTTGTGTTTACTTCTATACCGTGCCAGTAGTCTCCTCTAATTGAGATAAGAGGGGGCGTAGTTTTGAAAGAAACTGTGAAGCAATCATTGTTTTTTTTTTTCAATATGACATAGCGTCTTAATTGAAAAAAAAATTTTTTGACTTTTAATTTGAAAATTCTTACATACTCGTTTTACTGATGTAGGTTAAAACTGGATAGAATTTCCTAAAGTTATCGATGCCATTCTTCATTTTTGACTTGCATATCTCTGTAACTATCAGTCCCATGAAAAACTCCAAAATAAAAACTGTTCAAAATTGTATTCTCTACAATATTGAGTCGAACCCTTTCGAAACAAAAATGCACATAAAAGTAGATACGAGCAAAATATCTGAAGAAAGTGAGCGGAAAGAGAAAGGAAATTGAATGTGCATTTTAGGTATCAGTCAACCATCCTAGACCACATATCACAAATATCAGAATAAGCAGACTTTATGTGAAAAAACTTTCCTCTTGTCTTTATTCATTGGATTGTATTGCTGAGAATATAGATTTGGCAGCAAAATGTTTTAGTTTGTTATGGTGCATTTTCTCAAACTGAAATCTAGCTCATAAATATTATTAACTTCCAAATGCTTCATTTACAAATATCAATTTCAATGAATGTTATTGTAGTTGATTATTATATGAACAGTTATACCAAATTTTTATCCAGAACCGATTTTGTTAAAATTATGGTGAATATGGCGATTCGGGAATTATTTTTTCTAGAATAAACTTGTTTGAATGCGATAAATTCTGATTCCAAAATGCATTATTAATCAGTTGCAGATCGGTTGTATTCATGTATGTACACAAAATGCGTTGATTTTATTGGTCAGCAAATGCACGCCTCTAGGAGCGAACGTAGTTAATGCGGCTTTGTTTCACAAAATAAATAATTGAAGCGTATTTGGTCACCGTTAATATTTTTCTACTGATGAGAAATAAATTCAAACATACATTATGAAATTCGTTTTTATTCGTAACCTGATTTTGAAGAATGAAAATATCCCGAATAATCACAAAGAAAAAATATCGAATTATGAATGTGAATACATCTTGTAAGAGGGAGTGTCATCCGTCAAGAATTCTGAAATATGAATTAATGTTGACTGATACCTATCTGTTTTCATTCTCTACTCACTGCTTTTGAAAATCAATCTCTCCAAATGAATGGAAAAAATAATAAAAATGACAAAATCACTTCTTCCAAAATACGCCAACGGTAAATAAATTTGATATGAAAATATATCGTAGTAAAAATTATTTCAGAGTAAATTGTGGTTTTTGACGTTCAGCAAGTATCAATTTTTTACCTACCAAAAATTCGTATGGGAATGAAAAATTCTGATATCAGCAGAACGTTATATGAATTGTAGAATAAGTAAAACATATAAACCGGTTTCGGTGCTTTCAGTCTGTCGGTGGTCATCCCGACATCCCGACTGAAATTAATTTCAGCTTTTCATATTTTATTTTCACAAATGCCTTTCAGATCAATTTTTTTCCGCATACAAAAAATATGAAAGAAGTGTTATTGGATTCTAAATAGCATGTAGGTGATTTTTTAAAGTTCCATTCAATTATGCATAGGTTGATTAAAAATTTGTTTTCCACTCAAACAGAACATTGCAAATGCGATATAATTGTTGATGGACCAATATGGGGTTTTTGGGAGCTCATATCTGCCACACGTACCTACCAAATCGTAGATCTCACATAAGAGGCAGAACTTTTCTCCGAGATGAGACTGTCATATATTATTGGTCATTATTACGCCTTGATCAAAAACGAAACGGACTAGTTTAGGTTTGACGATAGTTGTGTCACGAAGAGTTCTGGCGATGCATTGAATCTATTGAAACCTCTGGAAAAACCCTACATTTTGTTTTGTGAGAGAGAGGACATTGGTAGATCAAGATCTTCAGATGATGTGGTACTGCAGGTTTTTCCGGGTTTTCCTGCAGTTGAAAAAGCAAATGTGCCACTGGAATCAAAGAAGTCGCCCCGGAGCGCCAATTTATTTCCAATTTTATCGTTGTTTTGATAAAACGTATACATTATTGATTTCAATATAACAAGATGTCAAAATTTTACAGAAAATCTCTATCTATAACAGAATTTTTCTAAGTAAGCAATAATATTAGAGCAAACAGCATGATAAAACCTCGAGTCCGTAGGACGGGTGGTCTAATCGACTAATGGTTGCTCGAAAGAACGAGCACGTGAATGACTGAGCTCATATTTGATAAAGATAGTAGACCTACATATTATTTTCGATTCCATTGAAATCCAGAATAATGTTTCTATTCGAAGTGAAAATGTCTTATCATAAGAATGGATTCATATAATAAGACAGTTTAACATCAATCTGTGATAAATTTAAGGTCGAGTAGTATTCGTTAATATTTTCTGGAACATTCTCAACAGGATGCATTGAATAATGGGAAATTTCGAAAATAACATTTATTTTAAAGTAATATTATTACAGACACAATATTCATCAACAGAGTACATAAACGACTAAACTCGTATTTTTCAATTATATAAATTACCATTCTTACTTGACACTTTAGATGCATTACCTGTACGTCGTTTCAATTTATTTGAATGAAATTGATAATTCTCAGAATGATGTTTCAATTCCAAATGAGAATGTCTTATACCAATGAGTTGCTATTGAGATTTTGAAATTTCTGAAGGTAATATATGAATTATTGGTATTCAAAGTGGAATTAGAATTGAAGGGTATTGTCTTATTTTCGTGAGGTTATGCAAATCGGTGAAGTGTGGCCATTATTTTTCATTTTGGTTTCTTGTATATGTTCACTATATTTTTGAATTTCATTTGATTCATATATTCATTTGAGTTAACACCTAGTTCTCAATTTCATGGCTAACAGTTATATGGCCACCAACCTTCAATACTAGTTTTGTCATTTCAGTGGTGTGAAGGAAATAATCGCTGTAAAACTCTGAATACTGATTTAGGGTGTATGCATTCAAATCATTTTTTGGTATTACTCATTCCAAAACTGAAAAATAATTTATTTCCTACTTTTCGAAGACCAATTTCCGTGGAGATATAACCCTCAAACATCTATAAATAATGTTTAATATATCCCTGAAAGTGTTTATATTTCTATTTCGAAAATTTGTTGATTCCTACATTCGGTGATACAATTTTCATATGAACTATCACAGTGACCTATTTCAGTTATGAAACTGTGGAAATTTGTAATTATTCGTTTCAGATCATGGCCATATTATAATTTTTTGAATAGTACATTTTCATTATTCGTAACGAATAATGGTTGAAAACGTCAAGAGACCAATGTTTATATTGGATGTATGTTGAAACGAAGGTTTTATTGAAGTCAATCAAAGACACACTCATATTATTGTATCGTATTTCGTACATTCCACTTTGTATTATTTTAACGGAAATTCTTCTCATAGTTGTATGCTTAACAGTGCAAGATATTGAATTATCTTTTTTCATTTACATTTAAATATATTTCACCATTACAGCTTGGGATATTATTAGCTCTGCGATTGGCTATTCTGCAAGGTTCACTTCCCAAATTCTCTCAGCAAGATAATCCTGCGGCATTCCATCCATCGGTGCTCGTGAGGTAATGCAGTTTCTTTCAGGATCATGCTTTTGCATAATTTCGTCACATACTACTGTTTTTTTAAATAGTTTCGCCACCATTGAAAATTCAAACCAATGGTTCAAATTCAAATTATTGTTACCTCTTTAGGTCACGTTGATTGATTATTCTAGAAAGTAAATGCTTATTTTTTCTTTCGAATTTGAATCTTATGTGAACGCAATGAATCTACAATCTACAATTTCTAATAGTTGGCATTTGGAGAATCATTTTTTACATTTCTGTTCTCAAAGCATATCTTTTGAGATAGATCTAAACTTGGCATTGTACTTCAGTGGTAATTATAATTCGTCGCACTTCAATAGTTGGAATACATTGACATACTTTGTAGGTCAACGGGAACACTGAGAAAAACATTTTTTGAAAACAATAATTTTCTTCAGTTAAGAAATAGAACATAGTCTGTGTAAAAAGTTCACATCCCCTGAGGTTCTTGTCTTCAACGGAACTTTGCTTCAAAACTTTTGAAAAATTAAAATTTGAATATTTCTTTATTCAACCTAAAAACTTGATGATTTCTACCTTAGTCTCAGATAATGATAGTCGTTCTCCAAATATTACCAACCATTTTATTATTTGACGAGAGAAAGGAAAATAATGCTCAATTAAATTTTAATAATTCAATGAATCAGAAGTTTCGTGTACATTAAAACTATATTTCTATACAAACTATTGGAATTTATATCATGAGTACAAATGAATTATTCCGGAAAATCAGTGAAACAATCTAAAGAAAGAAATAAAAAGTATTCGAAAATACCAAAATGTTAATTGAATATTGTTTCACAAGAACAAAGAATTTTGTAACTTTGAAAGAAAATCTAGTTATTTTTTTTACTGAATTCTTCATATTGAATATTGAATTGGTACCTATAGGATAAAATAACAATAACATTTCTATTTTCAGATTCTTGACGTTCTGTTATTTGACTGCTTTCAATTGGTGGCTCATTCTTTGTCCATCGACGTTATCTCACGACTGGCAAATGGGATCAATACCTCTGGTCTATTCAGCACATGATTCGAGAAATATCCTCACAATTTCATTTTTTGCAATGATTTGTTCACTGGCCATTAAAGGTTTACTCGATTTCCAGGTGAGTTTTTTGAATTTTTTTTATATTGGGTAGATTCAATATGAATCATCAATCACGATTTTATTTTTTAGTGACAATAATTGCGTGATTCAATTCATGTTCATATTGCAAATTCACAATACCATGTTATACAGTGTGTAAACGCCTAATGGAACAAATTCATTATTTCGTTTACTGTACAAATTAAAAAAATATCTCGAAACACTTCAAATGTAAATTATAATTTGACATTCTTCGATGTAAAAATGCCACCCCTACCTTCAACCCCCTTTGAATGACAGGTTCATCCCCCAATTTTCTCAAATGGGAAGTATAGGTTTGTGATATATCGTTTGAAAGGTCTCTCATCCTCTATTGATAAAAATGATATATCTTCAAAGTTCATTGCAACAATTCAGATGAAATAAATTAAAATCATGTGGTTTCCGTAATTTGAAATACACTCAAAAACTAAAATGTAATGCAAAACGTAATGAAATGGAGAGTACGAAAAAAACTAGGGATGTTAAGTAGATGTTCAAAATGTTCACCGCAACATCCTGGTAACATCCTCATATCAAATAAAACTGTCGACTAACATTATTCAACATATAAGGCGTGACCGGCCTAATCGCAAGTTTTATCCGTTCTTTTAAGACATTTGAATCTGAAGGTTTAGTTTTGAACACATTGCTCTCTACATATCGCCATAAAAAATCTAATAATGAAAGATCAGGTGATCGCACCGGCCTTCATTCGATCCTCGCCTCGCGAGCTACTTCCTGTTGTGTTCGGGTTTCATCTCCGTAACCAATCATTTGTAAATCCGATACTTCATGTATTTCCGTCAATCTTACCATTTGTCAGACTTGAAGTTAACGAACTTCAAACTTAAAACTTGAATTGAAATACTGACAACTGATGTTGTAACATACAAAACAAGTTGACAAGGCGTTTTAAGTCAACGTTGTCACGAAAATTATTTAGAGGTTTTCAATAGATAACTTCTAAAGAGAACATTGCCATGGTTTTAACTTACTTTCTTATTATCAATACCTTAACAATAAATGAGATTTGAGTATATTGCAATAAGTTTTGAATGTACTTTATTTTAATTTAATTTATTTTATCTTTATTGTTTCAAAAAATTTGAAAACGATAATATTTTTTAATAGAGAATGAAGATACCTCTCAGACGATATATCATAAACCTATACTTGTNATATTTCCCATTTGAAAAATTGGAGGTTGTACCTATCATTCGAAGGGGGTTGAAGGCAGCGGTAGAATTTGTTCGTTTAAGTATGTTAAATTATAATTTAAATATGACCTGCTTTGGGATTTTGTTAAAATTTGTACCGTAACCGAAATTATGAATTTATTCCATTTGGCTTTTATACACTCTATGTTTGTTACGGACACTGTTTGGTTTGGTACGATCACTGGCTTTTACTTTTTTGTGAAAAATCTGAACAAGGATTCAATTTTCGAAAGCTTTGATATTCATAAAAATCGTGCTTATATGCCATTATATCGAGGACCTCTTTAGATTCAGTAGTAAAACTGTCTGGATTTGTAATATATAAAACACTTATTAACAGCAAGATCTCAATACCTGAATATTACTGAAGTTTTTTCCCAAAACTAAATCATTAGTTAATAACACTTCTATCACCAAGTGATCATCTTCGAGAGGAAAATTAAACAGTTCAATGATTGAAAATGATCACTTGGTGATCGAAACACGTGTAGAAGTGTTAAAAATAACGATTTTTTGTTGGAAAAAACTCCAGTGACATTCATTACTACACAGAAGTTTCCAAACAGTGCATCATCAATCTCATGACCTGTAAACTTGTTTCATTTATTTCAGGAGTACTGGTATGATTTGAAGAAAAGAAAATGTTAATGCAAGCTAAAAGTTCACGTTTACTTTCATCTTCATTTCCTAAATCACCAAAATGTCGAAAACCCACAGAATGTCAATAACATTATCCTCTGTCAGTTTCACGAAAATAACTTTCTTACTTTCAGCTGATGCAAACTTGAATTGAATGCCTGGTTGTGAAACCGAAGCTAGTGGCACAAAAGTTACTCCTAGATAGTCCTGTGCTGAAAATGAGTTTAGGTCATACATGTTATGTCGATATTCACACATATGAACAATGTTTACAATGTGAATAATATGAGCTCTTGTTGGAATATTTTCCATGTAGATCAACAAACAATTGAAACTATTGAATTCAATCTTTAACAAAATGATACTGACCTGAAATTTAATTGATGACTAGAAATCAAAGGTGTATTCAAAGAAAACATTTTATTTGAATAGAACTGGCCGATACTTGATGAAAATCCATATCAAAAAACTAATCAATACAGTTTATTGTATGATTTTCACTATAAGGGTTTTACAAAAACCGCGACACGTGTTTCGCTATACAATAGCTTCTTCAAGCGTGAAATGGAAGTTACTTCTAAATTACACCATTATATACTATAACCTAGTACCTATGTGTTTACCTGTATAATGAATCTACCTGAAAAGGTCAGGTATACCTGAAAGTGTACCATTAAATATACCTGAGTATTTTTACCGGTAAATGAACAAATTCAATAATGGAGAATTGCTCAATTCAGTTTGATCGTTCATAAGACAGGGAGAGTTTTTGAATTTGTTTATTTCGATACTCTCCAACATATCAGATTTCAAACCTTCCTTCTGGAAATAGAGGGGATTGTATTCTTGGTTCTCACTCTGAGATTGAATGACTGGCATATGTGGAATTTATTTTTCCATTCTGAAAATTATATTTGTGCTCCTTTATGCGGGCTTTCAACGTTCTTCCAGTTTGACCTATATGAAACATCGGACATGACCCACACGATAATTTATACACTCCTGATTTTTCTGAAACTGAACTTTTATCTTTGTTATTTTTGATGTGCATGCCTAAATTATTGTTGGTTTTGAAAGCAATATTGACACCTCTGCTGTGCAGAAAATCTGAAATATTTGTAGTGAGTTGGCCTGAGTAGGTTAGGGTTTTAGGGTTCTATAACTTCTTTCCTCTTCTCTTCGAATTGGGTGAACCTCTTTCAATGCTTGACTGTATAACTTTTTTGATAATAAAGAATCTATCAGACTGCTATCGTAATCATTGTTGACGGTTTTTGCTTTATTATATTCTGTTCTTTATTGGAATTCGCTTCTGACAAGGGTACATTGGTTAGTGGATCATACTGTTGAAAGCTGCTACCTTATGCTGATATGGGTGAGTGAACGAATTATGAATGATGATATCTGTATGTGCCGGTTTACGGTAGATTGCAAAATAATGTTTGTTGTTGACTTTCGTTATTGTCGAATCTAAAAATTGTATAGATTCGTCCTGTTCCTTCTCCATTGTGAATGTGATCGAAGGGTGGAGAGAATTGATTAACTTCAAAAAGTTTGCTAACTGACTCTTCGTTCCCGTGAAACATACCAGGATATCATCCACATCCACATATCATCCACATATCATCCAATCTAAACCAATACGTTGGGGCCGTTGATATTTCTGCTATACATTAATGACCTGTCAGAGTATATTGGAACATCCTCGATTGTACTTTATGCAGATGACACATCGATTTCTGCAGCAGCAGATAG
>WOGM01000329.1:0-13514 GCA_015342125.1 Leptinotarsa haldemani | reverse complement strand
TTTATTGAAGATCTAGTATTGCGCAGTCTGGTGAAAGATCTTTCTGCTCAAATATATCTTTTGAAATATCTGTCTTGATAGGTTAGGTTAGGTCCAAAGTGAGTGGATCTATTTGACCTTCCGCCGCAACCCGCAAGGTTTTGTTGTGGCTCACACCTATTCACACCCGACCAAATAAACCCAGCTTCTAAACGAAGCCGATTAGTTTGTATGATGAGTGGTTTTTCAGGTCAGATGGTAGGAGTACGGCTCTGCCGAACACTGGGGTAGGCACAAAGTATATGCTCTGCTGTTTCATCATTAATGTAGTCGTAGTCGGATAGTCAAGGTGCAAGATTCCCACCTTCATACCCACGACAACCTTCTTATATGAGGCTTTTTGCATGTCAGCTACACCTGACGATGCGATAAATTCAACCGTACAGAGCTTTTTTGTCCCTGGTTATGGTGAATCATCACTTTAGCGCAAACGTTTGCTAACCTGCTCATGGGGTGTTTGTTCCTCCACCTGAGATAGATTATGTGGACGCTGCTCAAGAATTTGGTGCAAGGCCGCTCTTGAGGAGACGACTCCTGGCTGCACCACCAAACCTTTTGTTTAGGTTCAGTTATTGGATCAGAAGTTGGAGAAATGAGAAGCTCTCGCTCCTGATCTAAATTTACAGGGAGTTTAGCTGGAGTCGTAAGCATGACATCCATCTCCTCTGCTTAGCGTCAGAAAGAATTTTTTATATTTATTCTGTTCATACAAGTCCCACGAGTAGCTAGGGAAAGAAGGCCAATGACGGCAGAGCCCCGCATTAACGTGACAAGGCGATGCTACGATGAGAGGGCGCCCGATATCTCGAAGATTCTCTAGAGACAGCTGATATGGTTATTGTCAGTCATCCTCTCAGCACGGATACACACACCTTAGGATTAGGCCATCGTTGAAATGCAATTCAGTTAGGGAATAACAGAACCAAAAGTGATTCTCTGTCATTTCCGTATCCAGCGGGGCTAGGTGGAAATGGCCGGTTTGCTCAACTCCCACATCCCAAGCCAATGCATTCGCTAAAAACAGCATGCACAATGGTTCAGGCAGTGAAAAAGATGAACAAGGACAACCGACCCGCCTCTTTCTTGATAGAGTAGACGGGATTCTGCAGCATCTGCTGGTTCATAAAAGAAATGCATTTCAGCTGATTCGAAGTTGTTTATATTTACTTGATAGTATGTACTATACTGTAATTCCAAAATAGTGGGCAATACATTCTTAGAAATACCTGACGTTTTTGTATTGATTTGTCTCTTACAGTGGCGTACAGGAATCATACTAAACGGACGAAGAAAAATGATGATACAAAATATAACATTACAATTCAGTGCCTACTATCATGGAATTATACTAAAATACAACCGTGTTTGTACATTTAAAAAAGTTGATGATACTAGTCGTTACCTACTATCAACAAATTTCACAATACTAGTCACTTGTATCCACTGTGGTTAACATTCAGAGGCTCTTATCGTTGATATTATTTTTAAGTTCTACGAAAAAACGAGGTTATTTCAACCTTGCAGAAGTAAAAGATGTTTATCCTTCAGTTCCATTCACATTCAATTTTTACTCCGAATAAAAAAATGTTAAAAAATGAAAGTTGTGAACGAAACATTTTCAAAGAGAAGCATTCATACAAAAGCATTGAAAAAGAAAAACCAATAACAACATACGCCTTCACGGTTGAAGTTACGATTGAAGAGGACAAAATGCGGGCTAGTGGGCAGTTGTCAAATGGAACCTGAAGTAGACGAAAAGTTTGACACTTCAGGTTCCATTTGAGCAAGTTTCACTAGCTCGGATTTTGTTTTCTTCAAACACAAAAAAAAAGAATTCAATCAAAGTTAGTCAACCAGAAACCTATTTTTAAAATAACAAATATTGGTCTGAAGAAAGTGAACCTGAACCAATCCAGATTTGATTAACTGGTTTGTTCAATGCTTTCAACTAACATTTTCGAGATAACTGGTATTTCTGTATATCCGTATAACCCAATGTTGACTATTATTACTTAAATGAAATTAGTATATAGGCAGATTTGGTACATAATTGGGAAAAACTCAGATACTGGCTTAGAATAGTTAGTTTTTGTACCAATTTCGATTAGAATTTAGGATCAAATTCGTCCAAAAGTCTGTTCACTAGCTCAATGCTGCTGAAATCTTCATATACTTATGGTGTGGAGTGTATTTAACATGAAACGAAAAGGAAATATTTTGTATTATATCGATTAATGATTGTATTATAACTTAATTACTGGCATCAAAGTACCATTTTAGGTTAATCAGCCAGTATTTTCACTTGACAGATTGGTTACTTCAAGCGATATTATTCAATTTGAATATATTGGAGGTCTGTGCGAAATATAAGGTGATTTTTTTTCTAGAAGAATTTTACATAATTCATCAATTTCTATTTTTTCTCCTTCAAAGTCCCTCTCAGATATTACACTTGTTCCATTTGTCGCAAAACGCCGTCCTTTCATGGATCTCTTCAATCTTGGAAACAAGAAAAAGTCGCAGGGGTGCAAATCTGGTGAATGCGGTGGGCAGTAGCATTGGTGAGATGCAAAAGCCGTGAATTGTTTTTCCACAATAATGGACCTTTTCTTCGTATTGATTTTCGCAAAACTCCTTCAAAAACTCCTGGTGCACTACCCCACGGTAATTGAAGAAAACAGTGAATAAAATTTTGGCTCTTCTGGGCTCGCACATTGCTTTGCTGACTACAGCACACTTATTATTCCATTAGAATTCCTGGATATCGGCTGCCGATGCACATTTCCACGAGTAGCAGGAGGTTGCATATCTTAATCTTAATCTAAGGATTTAGAAGCGATTCCAAGTTGGAATAAACTAACCAGATTCAATCCAATGCCACAAAAACCCAGGCATCGATTTTTTCCAAAATGATAAACACCTCCGAACTGGATATAATAATGTTAGGACAGACAATTCCGTTTCGATGAGTTTGCTGGGGGTTGAAATGGACACCAATATGTCTCGGCACAATCATGTCGCTGGAATTGCAAAAGCTGATTCTCAAGAGCTTGAAACACTGATCCGAATAAAAAACTGTACACACCTCAGCAACTTTTTTGATGCTTTACAAAGCTCAGATCAGACCTTCTTTGGAGTATTGTTCTTATGTATGAAGGTTTCCTCCTGATTGGAGACACGAACATCACTTGCAACCTTGATAGTCTGGAACAACTCGGAAAGGTTGGGGATTTGTCTCTCTTCAATAGATACTTCAATAGAGACGGCTCTGCAGAACACTAAAACCTGATTCGGTCCCCAGCGGAGCAGTCACAAGGTAAGTGCTCTGTATTTCATCGTTTTCCAAACAGAGGCGTCACACACTGTCCTCCGACAGTCCAAGTCTCTGCATAATATGATGACTCAAATGACAGTGACCTGTCTGTTAGACATCGTAGTTCATCCCTACTGTAGTCCAGCAACTGTTTGGTAACAAGCTTCAAAGGGTGAATAAACGCCTTGGAGTCAGCCAATCCTGGAATATTCTGCTAGAAGTCCGTGAATATTCTTGCCAATGACAGTTTCTGGTCTGGTCTGGTCTGGTACTGCTTTTAGCACCCTCCATTGAATAGGAGTCGGCAGCCTCATTGCCCTCCAGGTCACTATGACCATCCAGACCATATATTGAGTCTTCCTATCAAGTAGAGTTGTTTTTGGCAATTTGCTACCAATTTAGACGTTCCTTCCAACGCCGATTGACTGTCCGAAAATATTTTTATTGACTTGTGCATGAGGTTGGATTCTCCCAATCTCTCCGCACATAATACAAAAGCGTGAATTTCCCCTTGAAATGCAGTCGCATAGGTTCCTAGGCAGGTTGACATTTCTGTCCTGGGTCTGCGACTGAAAACGCCTTCTCCAGAACCGGAGAACCATCTGTGAACTAACAACTATCTACTCCTAATATTTCCTTCTTCCCGAGGATCTAGTCCTCTCTACTTGGGAACAGTACTTCATAAAGCAGTTTGTAGTTGACAGTTGGAGGCATAAAGTCAGAGGTCATTTCCAGAATGCTGTAACTTCCAGTATCAACCAACAGTCTGTTGCGCTCTGCATTAAATCGATTTGTGCAATTGTCACCTTCAAAGAGTAACTAGGTATTCAAATTCTTCGAGACGCTCAAGATTCATTATATTCATATGTTTCTCTTGTGTATTATATTGTAATATAGTCGTTGATGTGATTATTTCAATAATTTCAGAAATTAAGTTGTACAAAATACCACGTTGTTTTAGCATTGAGTAGCCAGATATAAACAAAAAATGAAAAAATACTAGGATGATAGATGCATATTGATGTTGATGCTGCAGCCATATCTATCAAATGTAAACCTGAAATTGATATTCAACTAGAAAAAGCTATGGAAAGTTATACAAATTTCGACAACGCAGCCAACTTTGAACTCTCAACTGTTGACTTTTTTGCAAAGTCAATTGAAGGGTATATTTTTCTTGTTTGCAAACATTTTCAGTGGATTGACGAGTATACAAAAAATGAGTGGGACGGAGGCAATTTGTCACTCTCGAGTAGAATAGGCTGATAATTTTTTTTGCCACTATACTAAGAGCTAATTTTGGTGAAATTCGTGTTTGGAACTCATAAAATGAATCATATCCTATGATCCATTTCAGACTGATTTCTCGGTACAGTTTTGATACCATTATGTATCATATCATACTAGAAAACTGATTCGAATGTGCCCTCAATTCTTTCTGAAGTGGTATTATTGGTATTATTTGTTCAATATTTTAAATTGGGAGCATGATTATGCCGTTTGGAAGAAAGTTTTGTTGATCATATCGTCATATATTTTTGTAGAAATCTGAATGATGTGGACTGTAAGTATATTGTTGTTCTGAATAAAGATTGTAGAAAGTCTTACTGTTGTATTTTTATCCAATACTTCTACAAAATGTTTATCAAACAATGATAATTCGAGTACCTTCAAATCTCCTGGTGAGGATGGTATATTTTCAGCTCTTCTTCAAAACGAACTGAAAATAATTTCACCTATTCTCATGAAATTGTGTAGAGCTCGTCTGGCGTGGAACTATATACCACCCAGTTGCTTGGCAGCAAGGTTGGTATATATACTTAAAGTGGGTCAGAAAAACCCACACCCTAAATCGGTACGACCAATCAGCCTTACATTTTTCCTGTTGAAAGGACTTGAGAGGATACTAGATAGACACATCAGAGAAAATTTTCCAATCCCTTGACAACAAGGAGATTGCGGTTGCTTATTTCTCGATATTGAAGCAGCATTTGGCAATACCTAAATCTATATGATCATCTCTGGCTATGAAAGGTATAGAATCGACCATAACTGGCTGGATTTATTCTATGATGGTGACTAAAACAGGCTCCCCTCACGTTCGGGTACTATCTCTTCTTCTGTGGTCGCCCTCGTGGTCATGCCCTCGTAGTTCAAGGATGTGACGTAGATAAAGCTCGTTTAAAGTTGAACTCAAAAGACTTCTTCAAAGCCACCTTGTCGACATCATGTGACATGTGTAGAGGTCATTTCAAAGTCGAAATAACCATATGAATCAATGAATGTCGTGAAAATATGGGAAATGAATGAAGGTCATTCAAGGTTCAATCCAAAACATTACCTCAAAGTCACATTGACCGTATCACCTTCTGACGTAGTTCAAGGGTGTGACGTAGATAAAGCTCGTTCAAAGTCGAACTCAAAAGACTTCTTCAAAGTCACCTTGTCGACATTATGTGACGTATGTAGAGGACATTTCAATGTTAATGTGACCCGAGACAGACTGAAATCTCAAGGTCAACCCCCCAAGGTTATGCGACTTTGAACATTGTTCGAAATTGCTGTGAAAATATAAAGTGTGAATGAAAGTCATTCAAAGTTGAAACCCAAAACACTACCTCAAAGTCGCCTTGTCCTTGTTACCTTGTGACGTACGTCAAGATAGTGACTTAGATAAACGTCGATCAAGGTCGAAGCCAACTCGATGCGTCGACCACATGCGCACCCCCCACCACCACCACCACCAATTCCAACTCGATGTGTTGACAGAAGGCGATACAAGCAAACAGTGGTCGTTGAAACTTCACGGAGTGCAAACGTGTACACTCTCTGTCACGATGGGTACCATCCAATCTGGTGAAGAAGGACCGCTCATCAGTCGGTGGATCTTCGTGGTATGCAGACGTGTGTTTATTCTGTACAAACTGGTACAGAATACACATGAAGGACAATATCAAACCCTGACTCTACCATGTATGCAATCTAGTTCCCTAATCTCAAAGTTGAATTCCATGTTCAAGGTCATGTTTCATGAACATAACTGAAGGACGTAAACCCCGTACCGTACATTCTCACACACCAACCAAATGTAATTACGTCATTATGTCACACACACACAAAATCTCTCATGAAAAAAATTAGGAATGATCCATGCACCAGACACTTCAAGGTCACATCGTCTTGATTTTACTAAACCAACAAAAAAAAACAATTAATACGTCATAGTGGTGGAGGGAGCCCCAGAAACGGCTGTACACCTCTACTATCGAGATGAGAAAATAACATTGAAAATCTTCAGAATATATATTTTGGCAGCTTTGGATAGATAGATGAGAAGGCTATAGGGGATATCATCATGTCCAGCGGCTGAGTCCCTGGCGAAAGTCAGTACATCATCCAGTTCAGAGTTATTTTTGCATTGAGGGAATTGTGTGTGTCTTCTAATATGATGATTGGTTGCGGTTACTTTGTGTTCGCGGAATTCTGGGGTATAATTGTTATTACTCGAATGATCTTGAAACACTTCCCCAAGTAAGTTGGATACTTCTTTTTTATTCTCGATGGAATTTCCATCATCATCAAGTAAGTTTATATTTTGGTGTATTTTTCCGCCCTTAAGTTTCTTTATTTTATTCCATACGTCAGTCATAGTGGAAGAACTATTTATGTTAGACACATAACCTCCCAGGATATCTTTTTACTTTTTTTAAAAATATATCTTGATTGAGCTCGTCGTTTCTTGAATTTTAGAATATTTTCCAGAGTATTGTTTTGTGAATTTATTTGTTTCTTCACATTCTTTGTTCTACCAGGGTAGCGGTCGATGTCCAATTAAAGGAAAAGTTTTACCAGTTGCTTGTGTTGCTGCTTCAATTATTGTATGAGTGAAATTGTTGACTATTTCATTTATATGCGCCTCATTCTTGATTTCATATCCACCAGATGAGAATAAAGTGTCCAGTCAGGGTTTCCATCTCTGTGGCACAGTTGAGGGTTCGATGAATATTTTATTGTGTTCTATAAGAATAGGAAAGTGGCGACAGGTCAGAAAGGATTTTTTAAGACAGTACGGGAGCTAATGCAGGGTCACACAGTGTTAGCTCAAGAACTGAGTGTATACCAGACAATCTCTTGAATCTAATGTTTGTTCCACTGTTTAAGAGTATCAAATTTGTTGTGTCAATGACATTTTGTAACGAACGCCCCCGTATGTTGGTGGTGTCACTTCCCCATAACTCATTGTGGGAGTTGAAATCACCAAGGATTATACGTGGCTTTGGTATCTGTTCGAAAAAATCACTGACCTTCTGTTCATCAATAATGGTATTGGAGGAAATATAGATGTTGCATTAATTTATATTAACTTTTTCTTTTGTAGACACTGCTAAAGCTTCTAGATCTGTATCCAGTTGAATTTGCTTTGTCTGAATAGACTTATCAATGAAGATTCCTCCCCTGGTTCTCAGTTGATTTGTCAATTTTTGTCGAAAGCAAGGTAAATTTTGAGCTGATAGGTTTTGTGATCCCGAAAATGGCTTTCCTAGAGACATAAAATTGAAGGCTGAATTCCACTGCAAAATGAACGTGATTTAAAATGTCAATACGTTTCCGGAGATGTACTGTCACTTTCAGACTCTGAGAGAGATGAATTGGAGTTTGTTTCAAATTGTTTCTGTAATTGGCGAATGGTTTTCTTTTTATGTCTAGTTATTTTTCATTTGATTCCTCTGTCTACAAGAGATGAGTAGATTTTCGAGAGCATGTCCAGAAGACCATGTCCTTTGTGTATTCTTTGACGATCGATAGGGGATCGGGTGAACCAAAACTGTTATCTATAAAACTAGAGAGTTGATCGAAATTCAAAGGATGCTTTTTTTGATTATGTGATTGATTGTTCGCATGAAGTTAGCGATTCAGGAGTATTTATTTTGATCTTTTCAGGAATAGGTTTCGGTTTGGTGAAAATTGGAGGCTCTTTCGTTGAGGGAACTTCAGGTGATGGTATAATTATTTTGGATGAGTTAAGCTTGTGTGTGTTAGGATTCATATCTATAAGGGGTATTGTTGGCTCCGTAGTGTCCAGCTCTGTAGTTTGACTGATAAGAAACTTATTTGTTGTTACATATGACTTTATTTTCAAATTCGTTTTTTTTGATTTCAACTTTGCAGAAGGTTGACTCAATTCTGAAGTTTCTGGAAGATCCGCCCAGCCTTTTATAAATTTATTGAAATCTTCATGACTGGGCAATTATTTACCACATTTAAATGACTCCCATTATCGTAAAGACGTTTTGTCAAGTTTGAAGGCCAATCAGATATAATCAAAACATCCCAGTGCTCTGTTGGTTGTTTCAAACTTTCTAGAGCCCGCAAATGTTGTTACAGGTATCCAAAAATGTCCTCATCTCATGAGACGATTCACGTGATAGATATCACAGGCATATCATAACTTGCAGAAATGATCTCTTATTATCAAATCTGTCTTTCAATAATTTCAAAGCAACTTAGTAATTATTTGCAGAAAATTCAAAGTTATCAATAACTTGTTTAGCATTACCTATTAGTACTGATCTCAAATAGTGAAATTTTTGGATATCACCAATAGCAAAATTTCATCTTCAAATTCTAACCACTTTTGGTAATCAAAAATCAGAACACTCTTCTACTGAACTCTTCTTTTTAATATCCCCTGTAATGGAACTATTTTCTGGTACATCATTTGTTCAAAGTCATCTTCATTTTCATCAGGTTGGAAATTGTCCCCTTACCCTTTCAACCGAGGTTTGTCAAGAGGACGAATTCACAACTGGAGGTGTTGAGTAGCGACATGAAGGTCAATGACTCCTATGCCGCTCTGGCCTTGCAAATCCCTTACTTACTGGGGTATTTGATGAACACACTGTTCATTTTGAAAGTCGTCGTGGAGCCTTCACTCAACTGAGAAACGGGGCATTCTGAATCAGATGGGGTCGTCTATAGTTCAATCTATAGCTTCCCTAACTTATGTGTTATCATGAGTTTCCGCTGACTCGAAAACTCTCTGAATCCTCGACTGAATGGATTGCCGTATAGTTGACAGCTTCAAATATCTGCGAATGGCTTTATTTCACACGAACCATGGAACATTCACCAGTATCCTGAGAAGTTTGTTCTGTAATCTTTCCAGAATGGAAAGATTTGACGAGGCGGTTTGTCCCCAAGCACCTGAAGCATCCATAATGACAGGCTAAACATTGTGTTATATATTAAAACTTTATTTCTAAGGTTGAGCTTGGAATATCTGTTGACGAGAGTATAAAGTTTAGCTATCCTCGAAGGAACCTTGCTCTTGATGTAATCAATGTGATTTGCCCAGGCGAGTCAGCGATCTATCGAAAGTCCTAGGTATTTGACTCGCGGTTGCCATTCTATCTTCCTGCCTGAGATCCAGACCCTTGTGTCTGGATAAATGTTACATATCCCCAAATCTATCGAATGAGTTTTGTTTGAGTTTACCCGAATCTTCCATTTGAGGTACTAGCGTTTGAGGTCGTTCAATGCACGTTGCATGTAGACGACCGCCAACGCCCGACCCATAGAAGAATCGAAGTGAGCCGTATAATTAAACGTTAAGGGAAACCATCACGTGATCGAACCTTGGAAGGTCACTCTCGTAGAGGTTGTTCAGTAGTGGAGACAGCACAGCTCCCTGAGGCACTCCAGCTGGGATTTCCCTGACAGGAGACAGGGTGTGCCTTCAACTCGAACCTGAAATGTTCCACCTTTCAGAAAGAACCTAATCTACCGGACCGGACCACGAGGCAGATCGAAATCGAGCATTTTATGTAGCAGGCCTTCGTGCCAGACTCGATTGCAAGCCTTTGAAATGTCCAGGAGAGCGAGATAGACTGTCTTCCTGTTGCTCAGCTCTGAGATGGAATTTTCGACCAGTCTCAGGTCCTGCAGCTCGGGGAAGTGTGCCCTCCTGAAGCCAAATGAAGAACAACTTTTGTGTTAGTCTTTGCAGCACAACACGTTCAGCCAACTTAGCCGTTGAGCAAAGCAGACTAATCGAACGATGATTTTCGGGAAACAGCGGGTTCTGACCCTGTTTCTGAATCATGACAAATACGGCATGCTTCCATCTTCTAGGGAAATATCTGAAGGCGATTGAGCTGTTGGTTATATTCAGGAGATATCTAATGAAGTTTTTGGGGAGCTACTTCAATAATCTATTGTTGTTGATTGAATCAACTCCCGGAGCCTTCTTGGGTTCAGAGGCTCTAAGTTTTTCTTCATTTCCGTAAGGATGCGCCGAACCCGGTGTTCCAGCCAGATATCACGATCGATGTCAACATCCGGATCAAAGTTAAGTTGAAACTGACTCTTCATTATATCTGCAAAGGTCAACGTCTTCTCGGCGGGGGAGTAGCAGATGCCGTGCTGCCCGTAAAGAGGGGAGAGAGCGGTTTTCCTCTTCTCGAGCCTGCGGATGACTCGCCAGACCTCGTCATCTCCAGGTTCGAGCGGTTCTATACACTCGCTCCACCTCTTGTTTCTATAATCCGTAATGGCCTGTTCAACTTGGTTGGTCATCCTGCTAACCGCAGCCTTGTCTCCAGGGTAGAGAGTCCGCTCATTATAGCTTTGCAGAGGACACTCCGTCCTGGTTGTAGCTGCGTGAAAAGCGTTATTCACAGAAAACTCGAAATCCACCACCGCCGCGTCATTTTGAAGGGCCTCACGGTCTGTACGTGTCTTCACTAGATGAGCCTTGAAGGCTTCTCAATCCGTGGATGATCTCATGCGATATTCCTGAGGAGGTGGATCATCACCCAGCATCAGGATGACTGGATTATGATCTGAGTCAAGTTTCGACAAAGTGTACATTTCGCAGGACATGGAAACGTTCCTGAGCAGTGCGATAACAAGCACGTCAGGCCTATAATTGCTACGATAGAACGTAGGCTCACGTAAGCTCATCGCTCGAAATTTGTGCCTGTCAGCATGCGCATGGAGCGCTCGGCCATTTGCATTGGTGACTTTGCTCCATAGATTGTGCTTGGCGTTGTCACCAGCAGCAATTATGGGGATATTTGTCGACATCAGCTGTTCATCTAGTGATTCTGAAAGTAGACGAATCTGCGGAGGGTTGTAAGCTAACATTAGTTACTCCTCCAGCACGTCCAACGCGTGTGGTAAAAACGGCAGTTTGGAATACCAAAAGGTTCATTGTACAGGTGGGTTTCTTGCACAAGTGCAGCGTCGATGTTCTGTTCCATTAAACGATAGAGATAGGCAATGTAGGTTGTCTAGTCATAAACAAGCTTCAGCTAGCACGTCAGTGTTCACTGTACACATTTTTTCGAGTAGGGGAAACTGATTGAAGAATTTCTTCATATAGTCAACCTTGAACGAGCGAGGACTACTGGCGGCGGCCTGGCGGAGCCGCTCCTGCGTAGCTCATTCCCGGGCGTGTGCCAGATGCTCTGTCAGGACGCCTTTCAGGTATGGGCGCATTTCGGGGGGCACCTGCAGCTAGTTTGGTCCTCCTGCGAACCTTAGGGAACTCAGGACAACCGCGGTAGTTTTCAGTATGCACACCCTTGCAGTTGATGCATTTAGGCGGATCTGCGCGTGACTTCTTGCATTCACCTGAAAGGTGTCTGCCTGCGCACTTGACGTAAATGGGAATCGCTAAGCAGTTCCGTTGGCTATGTCCGAACCGCTGACATCGGTGACACTGCCCTACTAGTGTCTTCTGGTTTTGGGGCTCAACCTTAACTATAACGTTAAGGAGATTACGGACGTCATATGCTTCCGATGTTATTTCACTTGAACCAAACCCAGATGAAGCGGGCGGCATCCTCGCATCATCCTGGTGACGGACGATGATTGGAAAACTTTTTCCATGGAGGTGTCCTCGATGTTAGTGGTCTCCAGACGTTCTGGGACTACTCTGAAGACGGCTCTGATTTGTCTTCAAGAAGAGTATACTTGTGATGAGGGATTTTTCCCTCATTGGTAACTTGGACATACTCCTGTAGTTCTCTGCCCAGGCTGCATATTTATGCCGTTAGCCAGGTTGACGGCTTTGGAGAAGTTTACTTTCTCGAGGGCCCCTAGTTTTGTTCCCGCTTGTCCTTCTGGCGAACGACGATTGGGGAAACGTGTATGCAAACTTTTCTCATTATTATTTTGTGAATATTCTCTTCTTGCATTTATCATCCAGTGTTGATTTTCCCTTGCCTTGTACCTGGAATTTTGAATATTGCCCAGAAATTCATTATTATTCAAATATTCACCTTGGCAGAATAAACAGAATTCCAACCTTCGTTCGTCATTGCCTCTTTCTAGCGTGTGCATGATTTTCGGTAGACAACTGAATTTTGAAGCCTGCTAAGAAAACCAGTACCTGGCTTATTGATCTAATCATATGAATATGCCGTATGAAATGAAATCATGAGAATTTTGCTAAAATATGTCACCGGGTTAAGACAAAAGTTAAAAAAAGCATATAAAGGGGTATTTTTACAATTGTTGGTTAACTATTTGTTATACCAAAAAATCAAACATCATGGATAAAACATTTTCAACTTTTTATTTTTGATTGATTTAAGGATACTTACGTGTACCTGTTACGATAATAGAACTTCGTATTTGAATATTTCATGTGTTTCTCATTGCAATGGTTACTTCACCTTTCCTTTGGAATGTACTACAGGGTCAATCAAAAACTCATGAATTTGGGAATTTTTCATCATACTGAATAAGTGTAAAAGATTCAAGGATGTGATTCCTCATCGAAAAAAAGATAGGATCTTTCATATAAAGATACTTCATTGGAGCATCCCTTGTTAAGATACAGATCCTTAAAGGGGGTACATAAAATTTGTATACCAATTTTTTTCACAAGCACTGAAAAAGTTACAATATTGAAATAAACCTGACGTTTTGTACTACCAAAACGATACTTAGCCAGAAATTTATTTGGTTTACTTCATGGTTGTTAGGGGTGGAAAACGCAACACCTACAATTTATTTCCAATGTAACTTTTTGTCTTATTATTGGTTTACCATTTAAAAATTTATTTCCGATAGCCTGTTTCAAAAAATGTCTTTTGCCCAAAATAAATCAGTTCGCAGCAAAAAATTATTTTACGAACAACTACAGAGATACATC
>WOGM01000328.1:0-13566 GCA_015342125.1 Leptinotarsa haldemani | reverse complement strand
ATTGTTTATTTCTCAATTTGTTATTGTTCCACATTATTTGCTATACCAGTACACACAACACTGCAAAACAATTTAGTAAATGAAATGGGTGGCATGTCTGTTACATGGAACACTGTCATCCTCACTGGTGGACATTCGATCTTTCGGCATGAGAAACTTGTCTTATCGCCTCTTCAGCACCAAATCTGGATAACATTATATAATGAAGCACTCAATTCATTCTTGAAATAACGACTTCAGTGAATATCAGCCATAGGAATCATGTTTAAATTGAAAAGGATACCAATATTTTTAGGAGAGTTCATTTATTGGGGAAGAAAGGTTTTGGCTTTCTATTTCTCCATATTTATAGAAGAATTGTCGGAATCTCCCACAGAAAGGAAGGAAGCAATCGATTTCAAAAAGTCAACTCTACACAAATATGTGTAGATCATGCAACGAAGTGACTTCCAGGCACAAACTGAATGAAAACCGCCTCTTCAACACTTATTCTGAATAAAATTATGAGTGTTATGCTATATTAAGCTATGCTATATCTAGGGCCCTTCCATAGATGACCTACTCTATTGAAATGGTGTTCAATGATAGTGTCCTTCGTGATCAATTTCGTCTCCAACCCACGATAAATCCAATATATTATGAAAAAACTACAATTCTGTCATATACAGAAAGGTACTTCTCTTAATTTTGTGAGGAATGAATAATTTTCGTATCTATAAATCATAGAGATTATTTTTGAAAATTTTCATTTTGTATGACAAATTAGTCCCCACTGAAGGTCTGGTTCTGCTTAATTAATGGTTGATATGAGAGCTTTGAATCTTTTTATTTCCTTGTCACTTGATCTTCTCTCAGTTTAAGGCCGAGTTCTATTGGAAATAATAAAAAAGTATATGCCACCCCTAGAATTCACCCCATAACATAACATAACACCCCACTTATTTTGAATTGAATTTTGCGATTGTTATGAACAAGGCCATATTATTAATGCTGATCAGTATCATTTCCAACTCACAATGAATCCAATATATAGCTTTTCTGATTTTAGCTCAATAATTATTTCTTCAATCTGCAATCTTCTTCCATAATAGGCGAATAAAATAATCTCGAAAATATCTCGGCAATGGGTGATAGTAACATATAATATTGGGAAAATCCAGTTCCCAATATCATCTAAGAAGATTGAGTATCCTGAAATTGAACACACAATTTCACTAGAAACGTTGATCAATTCAATCGAGAATACAATTGGTTATTAACTTCAACAACTTTGAATACTTTATTGAGCACATTTTTTTTTCCATTGGATAATACAAACTCTTTCCGAGTTCCACATCCCAAGCACATTGTGAGGCTGCTACTCCATTTCAAAAATATTTATCCGGTTTTCACTTGGAGAAAGGGGTAATCATGAAATGAATAACCAAGATTATTTTTCAATTGCGTGTGATTTTATTGCAATCAATCGTTTCCAACTGAATCCAATATTGAAGGCACTGATTTTATATTTTGGTTCATTTCTCAAGAATGAAACAAAATTATACCAAGTACTACTATATAATAAAAATAAATTATAAATATAAATAATGCTTTTCAATTTTTGGCTTTCAGTGCTATGCTATTGTGTGATATCCCGCATTCAGAGGTGAACCAATAAAGGGTCCTTCCACAGATGATCTACTCCATTGGGATGTTACTACCTGTGGGAGAACTTCGTAAGAAATCTTCGAAGGTCCATGGTGCTCCAAAAGACTCTTCAGTCCAGTGGCTCCGGCAATGGCTAAAGCTGTTATTCCCACTCCCAAACCTTTGAAAGCTACTAAGGAAATGAATGAAAGAATAATCGGAATGATGATAGCCGCTTTCAGCTTCAAGAGAAGTAGGATCGGGAGGATGATCTTTCTCAGCCTTTTCGAGCGCCCCTCTGGAAAAAAAATGTATATATTATTTGATATTCTAGTTAATAACATTCATTATTAACAATAATATGAAACTGGAATAATATTTCAAACACTGGTGAAATGTCCACAAAAATGTTTTTCGTAGCTAGAATTTCAATTTATGTTATGTGCTATGCCCCCGCTTCGCACGAGTAGCAGTGCTTGTAACTAATGATGATGATCTATGATTGAATTCACTCAAACGGAAGTATGTACACAACTATCAACTTTTATTTCAAAAAGCCAACACAAAACAAAAATGCCACCTTAAACTTCACAGCAATTCGATAGTTTTGCCATAGCTCCCAAAATATTAATTTAACTTGTATGCTGTGGAGGGCGATTATAATGTACATAGGTGACGGAATTGGGTAATAATTGATGAATATTCATGACTTGGTCGAATAACACTTCATTGTTGGATTTTTGCTAGACAGTTTACAAAACCGCAATAGGTGTCTCGCTATACAATAGTTTCCATACTGACATGTATGACAATATGAAAACTAAACATCCTACCAGACGAGCAGTTCTGGTTCAGGCCAGAACATTCAACACGCCTTCGAATCCTGAAAATAATTTATGCGATCGAAGGTTTCAAGCTGGGCAAAGGATACTAGACATAATAGTGTCACTAATCGAAACTTTTTTAGCCGAATTACGGTGCTAAGCAGAGTAGGACAGGAGTCCCCCAAGGCGCAGTTGTTCACGGTGTATAAGGCAGACGTGCCCAAGCCAGAGAACAACTTCAACAAGGTGACTCTCTACGCGGACGACAGATCCACAAGTCATCAGTCTGTCATAGAATACCTGAAGCAACAAGTGGAAAGATTATAGAAGTGAGCCAAAGTCTGGAAGATAAGTATCAATCCTAACAAGAGTCAGGCGATACTACTTACCAAAAGGAGGGCGCAACCGGAAAGTCACGTCGTCTCCAAGGGACAAACAAAGGAATATACATGGAAGTGACCCTCAATATATCACTCAAATACTGGGGCTTGCGAATGTCGCTCGAAGCAACTTTTTTCCAATCATTGGACGCAGAAGAAACTGATTCTGATTAAGATAATTTTCCTCCTATTCATCCTGTATGCTTCCACTGCTTGGGGTCAGTGTAAGGTATATCTGCAGATGGTAGTGAACGCTCCTGGAAACATACCCATCAGTAAATGGTACTGCATGGTACTTAACAGGAACAACTTTAAATTTCGCAAGGGAGACAAACGCCTGAGGTGCCTTTATTAAGTATGAAAACAAGCAGACTCGCACACACATGAATATGGTTTTTTGTACACACATACTCATCGCTAGTTAGGTACAGTGGACCACAATGTACTCAACCAACATTGTAGAGCCGGGTACAATAAACACAAACAGATGAAAAAAAATCAGGGCACCAGAGACTGTTGATATTCGAGACTGACCAAAAAAAAGCCTGGATATGAATCTCGATGAAGTGCCATGCAGCAAATTGAGGACTGCTTGGAGGTGAGCTGGCATAGATGGATGTAAACGTTTGATGAAACTTATATCTCAGAGCACTCAGCACCGTAGAGGGGGTCATGGTGGGTTCTTTGAAATTGTAATGAGCATAACAGAAGTCTCTGAGAGGAATATCTTCACACATTTTTGAACATATCAAAAAATATTTTTTGTAGCTGGAACTATAACTATGCGAGAACCTTCCTCATCTTTCGATGGTGCAAAATATGTGTTGTAGGATATATCAATATATCATCTCACTTTTTCATTGATATATTTGTTTCAGTTGTTATGTTACATCAATTACGTTATGGATAAAGCTAATCGCAATGATATATTAGAGATTCCTTTGGAAATTGTACTGGTGAAACAACACCTTTTCATGGCACGATATGATTAGAGAATATGAACTATAATTTCATCTTTGTAAGAAGAAAGTGAAAGGGAATGAATGATTGAGAGAAAAAAAAATCATTTAAATTTTACAGAATTTCATATCTTAAATTTCCATAAGGAGTGTTTCTGTACTGAGTAAATTGATATGATGAAACAGGAGTTCAGCCAACTGATTTCTTAACTCGAACATGTCACGTGAACGATTTTGTTTCCAGTTTGCTTATGGATGGTTTTTTCTAGACATGATCCATTGGCCTCTTGGTATGCTTTGATGCGAAGCTCTATATATGTTAACAATTTTCCAAAGAGGCTGAAGTGAGCGTAACTTTTCAGTTCAAAATATGATTGATTTTGCTGTTCTAGTAACATAGTCGTTACCATACATAATGCAATTCGACACCCAACAAATTAATAGACGCAATCAACATTATTGTGTACTTTCATATGATTATGTTTGCTTCTGTCACATTTTCTAGAAAATACTTGGTAATGTAATCCAAACCAAGCCAACATTTACCAAAGCCAAAGACTCACATTGGCAGCTGATATTCGGGCACGTGAATAGAAAAAATTGTACTATCGCCAGTGGAGCGAAATATCATAGTTTTTGTATTTTCTGATAAATCATTGATGTATCACAGTGAAAAGACACATATATCTTTGTGGAACATTATCGTCGATGATAAAGAGCATCCAAGAGGGAACAATCGATGTTTGGTTGTAAAAATGATTTTTTGGAAGGCTGGAGAGCCACGAACATAAAAACTTTGGCGAATCATGACATCGAAGTTTCCATAGTATATCCTTAAAATTATCATTACATGGTCTTGTAAATATGTGCGAGATCGATTAGGTATATCAGTGATGACCTGTGGGAACGTAACCTGTTGATATTTGTTTCCGGAAACCATATTGACGATCGCTTTGGATGTTGAAGCTTACCCAATTCTTATTAATGTTTTCATCAATACATTGATTATTTTTGATATGACTGATGGTCTCTAGGGATTCGGGGAATGTTTGGAATATTTATATAGCCTATTTTTCAGTTTTATTTTTTTAGTTTTTTTCGCTAATAGTTCCTATGTTACAATAAATAACGAAATTTGAAACAATCATGAAGAAATACAAACCAATTCAAAGAACTAAGATTATAAAAAAAAAGGATAGAAGAAAAAGAATCATATCAAAGGTGATGCTTTGTTCCCTCCTGTTCATAAAATGGGGCATCGCTCACAAGTGATTTTGGCGAAATTGGGAACACGTGTGAATCGTTGGTTTCTGCAATTTGCTGTGTAATGTCCGTTGTAAGTAGTTCCACTGTGATTTGAAATTGCATATAGATTATGACGACAAGGAGCCACATTGTCTGCTGCATAACATATAGCCTGAACTCTAACGGCATTCCATAAAAATAAAGGACCCAATTTTCACCCAACGAAGTGAAGACCCTAAAAATCACTAGTGCGAGTTCGTTGACTACTGTTTCGAGTATACTGACAGGTACTTCATCAGGACCAAAATCTTTGTGTTTCGCAAGTGAGTTTGTTTTCTATCACTGTTGTTTCTGTTGAAGCACCGATTTGTGGAAGTGGTGGAATTATGGACTTATTGAAATTTCATCTGATCTTTAGCCACTATCAAAAAGATCTAGAACTTTTTGGATTTACAAGCAGTTAATTGATTTCAACTGTCAACAATATTTTTCGTATACATTTTTTTATTGCCAATTTTACATACCACACACTCATCATGTTGCCTAACAACACTGATTTTTGAAAATGCACCCAATTCATTTTTCCTGCTTTAGATCAAAAAGTGTATTCTTTATTCACCTCGTTTACTTTTGCTCTCAAAAGAAAATTGCTTTTTCAATACAAAAATACGGTTTTCAGGTATTATCAACCTGTTATTATCATATATATCAATTACTACATTATATTCTTGAAGAACAATGGACAGTATATAGCCTTTGGTGGTGGGACAAAAGAAATACTTCTGTCTTCATTATTATAATACCATTTAATATTTGTGGTATGGATATTTTGCTTGATCTCAATTTTGGAATTGAATTCAGAAAACTGTTTGAAATTGATGGTAACTGCTGACTCCAACTCTGCCGGAAGGTAAAATGAAAGTAAGCTGAAAAGCAATGACACTAATAATTTTCATTGATTTCACGGATTCTGCAGATATCTACAAGTGGTTTCATGGAAGAACGGTTCGATGATATTCAGACCATGTAGTCATTCTATTAATTGAATCCAGCTTTTAACAATGCGGATTTCATTCGTGTTACATCTGTTAGGATTTTTACACAATTAACATACATATTATAGTAGAATCCACTTTCCCAATATAAAAATTATTGAAGCCATCAGCATAATTTCCAAAAGGTTATACAACAGATGGTTGATAGGTGATGCGTTCAATTTTACTTCAATACAATGAAAACTTATGCTATCGGTTTTCCGATTTAAAATTCCCAAGCGGAAATTGAAAAAATCACAATCAATAATGATAGGTGTATTTCGGTGTGAATATTCTGAAATGTTATTCATTCGGAACTGGTTTCTCTCAATAATTTGTTGAAACCGGTGCCCAAAAAAAACAAACAGCGATTATTCACAGATAGCACGATTTCGACTCGCTATAGAGCTTCGCATTAAAAGGCAGAGATTATATACCTACATTTTTTCCTGTCATATTGTCACCTTAAGTTGTAACTACAGTTGATAAAATGATATTAAACAATATCATGTTCACAAATATCAATTGTATTATTCAAACAGGTGGAGTACCAATCTATCTGAAGAGAACACAGAACAGAAATGCGGCCTACTAATTGAATAACTACGTGAAACAAAACCAACCCCTTTGAAACTTTTTTTTCTCATCACGCGTGTCGCATCGATGTGTGAGGCCGCTTGAATTCATTTTGTCACCGGATATCTTCAATTTTGTGATTGATCCTAGGACATAAGTTTGAATTTCATGGTGAGAAAAGTAATTATGATATGCATGAAATACTAGAGGTAAACAACTTATTCAATTATATACTTTCGCGGACTTTTTGTTAGCCTACAAAGGAAGGATATTATAAAGAGAATTGTTTTGTAATATTTCAATGAATTATCTAACATGATAAAAGATAGCCGCCGTCCCATCTTCGTAAGGATAACATCGTCATCTTCAACCAATTCACACAAACCATCCTTTTCAATCACTGCTTTTAGACAGCAGACATGGCGGGGAAACTGATGCCGTTTGTGTAGGGTGATATGTCATTGTTTCTACTTTTTAAAGGAAACATACTTTTTCAGCAGGTTTTGGGTATAAACAGTCATACCCTGAAAGTAATCATCCAATAGAGGGACGTTCAACCATTTTTCGTCAGATAATACCTATATAGAAGGGAAACTTCCCTATTTTACCTAACTTAACAATACTAATGCTCGATCCATGAGGGTTTTGTTTGAATTGATTAGAAGTCAGCTGCAAAAAATAGTAAATAATTGGTTATGATGAAAGTTTCATTCTTGATATCAAAATGATTTTTCTTTGTTGTATATTCGTCATACATCAATTGCTACATTATATTTTTGAAGAACAATGAGCAGTATAAATAAAGGCTTTGGTGGTGAGACAAAAGGAATACTTGTGTCTTCATTGATAATACCCTAAAAGAATACATCATTAGATCGCTGATCTCTTATAAGGTTCATACTTTTCCCAGTATGAACCTTGAAACAATAGGGGGCTACAGTTTGCCACACTTGTGACACCAGTAGAATCAAAAGACTGCCAGTCGAACACTTTTCGTGAAAGTATCTGTTGAATAAAGACAATTCTCCAGCTTTTCTTCAATGTAACGAACTATTGAAGTTGCAAGTGATCTTTGGATATACAACCAGATGAATCTGTCTTTTTTGGATTGAATATGGAATATGCCAGTGACCACAGAGATTAACAGTCAAAGGAATTAGCAGGTAATCCCATTAATAATACCCCGATTATTCAGGTCTTCAATCAAGCCTAACTTCAACTCAGAATATGAAGGGAAGCAATAGAAATTCACAGACACTTCATTAGAAACAAAAAAAGGCAATTTTTTCAACAATTCGGAATTCCTTTGTCTGATATGATATAAAATGACTTGCAATCCCTGATACAATCAAATGAATTGAAAAGATTAGGTGAAAATAACAGTTATATTATGCAAAAATAAAAAAAGAAAAACTGAAATTACAATGAAATAGAATACAAACAACAATAGGCTTGTCTCATGCTATGAAAAATGATACTGGTTTGCTTATAGACTGATCAAGTTAGGGGTACATTATACTTATCAAGCCTAATCGATCCCAAAATCTCTTTATATTTGCAGAAAAAAGAATTATTTGAACAGCAAGAATTTAAATTGGCCGCGTGTCTGTTGACCAATGAAATTGATTGTGTCTAGAGCAGAGTTGCCAAGTGTATTGGTTTTTAATATCAAAACAGATCTGATGATCCAATTTGACAGGCGCCACTTTTATTGTTATTGTTGTCAACTCGGTGTGAATACAACTGTTACAATTATCTAATTAAAGAAGATTTTTTGTAAAAGGTAGGTCTCGGAGGGTGCCTATTTTGCTGCATATTCCGTGTCATTAGTTTATATTCCGAAAAATACTTTCTCAGCTTATTTTTGGATTGATATGTTCTGGAGTAATTCTACATTTCACTATACATATTTTTGCTTCCCTTTTCAATCACCATACTGCTCCTTGGCCGAGATAAAATGAAAATTAAATCAAAACTTTCCATCTTTCGATTAAAGACAGTCTAGAATGAACGTTATATAAATAAAAGGGACCTAGCAAATATGCCACCTACCGTTTCACTTTTTCATACAAAAGTATTGCAAATTTTTCAAGTGAAATCGACTCTTGGCTCAACAGTCATTTCGAAATTATTTTGGAAACCATTGACATTAGAAAAAGCATATTGTCGCATGCAGTACAGAGGGCGCTGGCTGACTGGATGTCAATATAGCTAATATACCAGTAACGTTGAATTTCTTATTTTTGGTGGGTGGCATGAATGCATAATTTATTTATTTCATTAGGGTTCATAAGCATTCGAAAACCATTTGAAAATACAGCTCGTTTAATTATATTCAGAACCATATTTAGATATAACTTGTACTATATCAGTTATCAAGGAAAATATTATTGTCCATTTTTATGCTCAATTCGTGGATTCGAGCGATCTTATTATTGTATATTCATTTGTTTCATTTGTTTGCTGGCTTTATTCTTCAAAAACATGAATGAATAATCACAGAAAATTTCAACTGATCGTTTATTTTTCAGGAAAATGGAGTACCCATATCACATTTTATTGATTTATTCGGAATTGAAAATGTATGTCATCGGATCCATTCACATTGAGTTTCAACTTTTTCTTAGCTGACAGCTCGCTTAGGAACCATTCGTTTTTTCATCGAGTGTAGTTTGTGTATGTCTTAAAAGTGTTTTAGAGATATATTTGAATATTAATATGGTGCATTCTTGTGCTGATTTTAATTGGGCGGAAAGAAAACTGTGCACAAGAAAACAGAAAGCGCATTGGTTTATAAGTGAGTTATTTCATATAAAGAGATTAGGTTCCCAAAGGATAAANACAATCCTTCTACTCCTCCAAGACTTTATAAAATTAATTTAAAAAGTGACTATAAATGACAGGGGAACAAAAATATTGAATTTGATGACACCGTTTTTCATTTCAACTCCAAGTATTCTCCACAGAAAGTATTATTTGGAGTTAATCCTTTGACTGAAAGTATGAAACAAAATTAATTAAATTTTATCATATAATTATTGGTATTATTACCTAAGAAGCTTCTGTTGGATCAGTTGGAGTACAATCAATTCTGTCTATTCTTGACCTCATTCAACTTTCCTATCAAGTTTTGGAAAATTCAACAGATTACCCAAGCGAGCCTATAACGCTTGAATTCAGTAGTTATATTAGAAAGAGGTATGTATGTAGGAATCGTTTTTTTATAATAAATTGCAGTTGTACAGATTGAGGATTGTAGAATAAATTGAATATTTGAAATGATTCTTTAATCCAGTTTGCTATATTTTGTGATTTCCATATCTGTATATTATTAAATAATGCATAAAATCATAGTTTAGGTAAATATTTTGTGATCTATCGACTTTGTGTACTGATTTCAAATATAGAACTTATTTCCAAACATGATTTTTCGTGTACATTTTATTCCATGTGTAGAATTTTTCATTAATTGAAACGTCAACGGGTTCATATACGCTTCCATAATTGAATTGAAAACTCTGCACTGTTTTTCAATTTGAAATTTACATCAAGAGAACTATAAACAAAAAATCATGAAACAAGCCCATTGTTTTCTGGTTACCCTTATTAGATATTAATCTCAACAACTTTCGCGTTTTATTAGAAAAAGAAGATTCAATGTCTTACCAAGCCATTTCTTTTTCTCTTCTCCGATACAAAGTTGCAACTCAGCAGCAGGTAAAATGAATCCCAAAATCGTCAGCTCAGAGCAATCAGCTGCTAACCCGAGTCCCAAGACACAAGCCAGAATGAATTGTGCTTTTCCAACAGTCGTTTGAGATAAGGCATCTTCATGGAACGCCACCAGAGCCCCCCTGTTCTGGGATTCAGCTCCAACGTCTACGATAGGCGAGAACGACGCTGAAAAAGTGTTTGATTTTAATCAATGGACGCCATCGATGAGTAAAATCTGAGCTCAATTTTGAACAATTCAGGACCTCCGAGTAGAACCTTGTGGAACACCAAACTCGTGGTAGGTGTTATGTGGGTAATAGTGAGACGAACAGAAACATGTATGTGCATATGTGAGAAAACGGAGACGTCAACGTGAAGTAGAGAAATAAACAGAGATAGCAGTGTGCCAAAAATGCATTAACCAGTATTTTTATTAATGATAGGCGTCTCACTTTTACAAACATCAACTATTGATAACGATTATGCCTTTTGACATGCCGCCATCTTTGTTTTTTCTTCAATCCACATTCAATTGATTGTCACATTATTTAAATGTAATTTTCATTAATTCGCATGTAATTCTGAAACGTAAAAATACAATCCAGTACTGCATAATGTATAATCACATGTATATCCAAGGTTTCAAATTTACACTGATATTCACTGTAAATTGACATTGATATTCACTGTAAATTTACACTATTTTCATTGATTATTCTTTTTAAAAACATTGCTTTCAATTGATTTCTGTAGTGCAAGCATAGTTTTGATAAAATGTATATGCTTCATATATTTTAGAGTTTAAAGAAACGTATGAAATCAATTTACATGAACCCTGTTAAACCTTATGAACTATTTGAAGGTTCCAGTTTGAGGTTCAGGTTTCAGAATATGTATGCTTCACACATTCAAGAGTTTGAAAAATGTATTGAATCAACCCTCTAAAACCTTTATAACTGTTCGAAGGTTTCAGTTTAAGGTTCAGGTTTTGAATAGTTTTGAATGGCTTAAGAATTTAAGCTTTATATTAGTGTTTCAATATGTCGAGTCACAAATCAATACAACTAAACCTTCTTGAACCTCTTGAACTATTTGAAAGTTTCAGTTAAAGGTTTACATTTTGAAGGTATATGATGTATACGTTTTAGAGTTCAGGGTGAAAAATGTATTAGTTCAATACAACTTAACCCACTGAAACTTTATTTAACTATTGGAAGGTTTCAGTTCAAGGTTCAGGTTTTGAATGGTTTCAGGATTTAAGCTTTATATTATCGTTTGAACTTATCAACTCACAAATCAATACAACAGAACTATCTTGAACCTTTTGAACTATTTGAAAGTTTCAGTTTAAGGTTCAGATTTTGAAGGTATATGCTTTATACGTTTTAGAGTTCAGGGTGAAAAATGTATAAGTTCAATACAACTTAACCCTCTGAAATCTCATTTAATCATTCGAAGGTTTCAGTTTAAGGTTCAGGTTTCAAATGGTTTCAGGATTTAAGCTTTATATTTGCGGTTGAACTTATCGACTCACAAATCGTTAAAACTGAACTATCTTAAACCTTTTGAACTATTTGAAAGGTTCAGTTTAAGGTTCAGATTTTTAAGGTATAGGTATGCTTCATACGTTTTTAGAGTTTAGGGTGAAAAATGTATCAGTTCAATATAACTGAACCCTCTGAAAACTTATTTAACCATTCGAATGTTTCAGTTCAAGGTTCAGGTTTGAAATGGTTTCAAGGTTTAAGCTTTATATTTGCGTTAGAACACATCGACTCACAAATCAATACAACTGAACTATCTTGAATCTTTTGAACTATTTGATGTTTGCAGTTCAAGGTTAATGTTTCGAAGGTGTATGCTTTATATATTTTAGAGTTTGAAAAATGTATTAAATCAACACAACTAAATCCTCTGAAACCTTTTTAACTAAGGTATAAGTTTAGGATTCAGGTTGTGAAGGGTTTTTAATGTTTTCAGGATTATATCATGACATTACAATGACAAGAAATGTTAGAAAAAATTGAAGACTTCTTCGAGTTTTTAATAAATTCCAAACTGAAGGTCGACAAGAACACTATTTGAGATATGAATAATACTAATGAAAATGGTAGAATTAAGAACCCACGGTGGAAATATTTTTGTTCGAGTACACAACCAATTTTTTAAATGATCACGCACTGCAAAAACTATTCTTGTGAAATCACATAATATTACGTTGGCCTTTTTGTAACCAACGTAATATCATGTGAAATCACAGGAATTTGTGTGAATGTCATATTACCAAATGAATTCTGTGAAAACTCCTTGTGAACACACATATCGAGTCATGTGATTTTACCATACAAGTACCGTAATTTTCACAATATCTTTTGTGATTTTCGACAATAAATGCAGGGAATCACATGGCTTATTATGAATGAATACATTATTTATAATGTAGAAATATATATTCACTTGTAATTGTCATTTGTAGTATCACATAAAATAAACCCCTAATTCACGCGAGTTATTATGTATGAGTCACATCGTCAGTTGTGTGAAATTATATCTATATACTATGTGATACTAAATTACACTGTACTTGGGAATAAAATATTATTTTCATCGTAATTATTTTACTACGTTTTCAAAACCCCAAGTAATAATAGGAAGAAAATTGGTTAAAAGGGTGATTATGAATTTTACTCTGTGTACTATTGCGAAAAATTGACAAATCAGGAAATTATGTTCTTTCATTAAACAACTTGAAAATACTCTGTTAAAAGAATATATATTTGCCCTGTTTTCAAATTGAGGATCTTGAAAATATGATAGACACTGCAAAATATAATTTATTTCGAAGTACGAAAAAATGAGATATGTATTATGTAGCATATAAAAGTTTATTAGGTTTAACGAAAACACATTCTAATCTTAGTAATTTATGATTTATGAATCAGTAATTTATCCATAAAGTTGAATACTTTTTTCTTACGCAAGACATTTTTTCGACTTGATCCTGTATCCGGGTGTATCTTCAAAAACATTCTCTGAAGAAATTCCAACGAAGTTTTTAAGTCCTTTGGGTACTTTGCATTCATAATGAAGTACAAAGAGAAAGTTACTTTGGAAGCTTCTAGAAAGCTTTCGTATCCGTCGTTGATATTTTCCTTTTCAAAAAACACATGGTAAATTGACACTCCCTCAGAAGCTGAAAAAAATACAT
>WOGM01000327.1:0-13548 GCA_015342125.1 Leptinotarsa haldemani | reverse complement strand
TATTTCTACAAAATACGCATGACAGATTTCGATTCTTGCGCCATCTATCAACGTGTACGAAGTCGGGACAATATAATTTCATTTCTCGCAACGAAAGTTTTTACAATACAAGGCGAATCCGTAAATATACCACGGTTTCTATGCATCTTTTTCATAACAATAACTAATCTCACATTGCAGTAAATATGGTTCACTCCAGCACAAGTTGTAATGAAAAATAAAAGTTAAAATTCGATAAAAATTAAATTAGATGAATGTTTCCGTTCTCTGATCGTGGGGCGCCATTTTACGTTTAGATTTTTCATTATGTACCTCGAAGATCTGATAGATGGCACTCAGATTGCATCAAAAGATTTTTACATTTCTTCTGGCGTATTAATATTTTGGACAATGTTTGTATGTATTTATACTGCGGTCTTGAGGTAGAAAATTGGCTACCTAAACAAGAAATATGGACCCAACATCAAATTTTCTACGTTAAAAGCGAATTTTGGAAGTCCAAAGATCCAATCTCAGCGAAGTACTACTTGTAAAAATGGTTTAGAAAAAGAAATGAATAGTGTTCATGCCATGTAAGCAATTAGGATGTTGTGTCGATTGTTCTATTACATGCAGATCTTTCTATCACTTTTGTTTCATGAATATCAGAAAATCTTGCTACCACCGACCCCAGCTCGTTTAGGATTCTATGCTGGACAGCTTAAGTTTATACAAGATATGATTTTTTTTAACATTCTCACTGTACTATCTGAAAAAAAATTCTCGAAAGGTCGCATTTTTGCATATGTGGCTGAGCATGTTTTTCTCTTCACTGCAGGAATGGCGTAGAGATGAAAGTGAAGAGCATTTTATGAAACATGTTATGAAAATATTATTTCATTTATTAAGGTATTACAATTTGATTCAGGTTCACAAAATGAGCAGATCGCCTATACAAAGACATTTTCAGGCAAATTACTGCACCAAGACAACAATAACACTAAATTGAAAAATAGAAGCAACAAAACAAATAATTTCATATTATGGAATGCACAAATGAGACCAATTAATTTTCCTTAATATTTATATTTCATTAAATTTTGTGATGATTGCAAATCGTCGGCTTACTTTCAAAACCTCCTAAGTCTGATTTTTGGTGTTTACAAGGTTTTGATACAAATATATTTAAAATATCATTGTTTACCATCCTGCAAAAGCTGCTAAGTCCTGAGTGATGATAGCGACATCTATTGGACGATAGTGAAACCTTCTATGTCGTTGCGTTACAATGTCATGCGTCAAAAGCTTCTAAGTCTGCGTTTTGAATTCGGCCATCGTTGTTCAAGAAAGTGCCCGCGATTTTCAACCGAATAGTGTCTTAAATTCTACTAAATAATAAAGAAAGTGAGTTTTCATTGATATATAAGGTGAGTAATGCATAATTAACTTTTATATGTTGATCATTAGATTTTGAGTTGCTGAATTTGACCAGGTTTGTTGGAAACCGACTTAAGAGGTTTTGATTTACACTGCTCTATGACAAAATGTTCCCGAGAAGTAGACTTATGCGGTTTTGATTACTGTCTACCTGGTAATTTTTTAATTTAATTTTCACTTCTTTTTCCTTTATTTTAAGATGTACGGGGGTATGAGTAGAAATAAATTCATGTTATCCTTAGTTTCAAAGAATGAAACTAATGATGAATCATCTTCCTCAAGTATTGATGATACTTCGAATCCATTATTGGAAATTAATAAAATAAATAACAATGATGCCCTAGTAATGAATAAAAACGATGAGAGTGAACCCGAAAATTGCAATGAACTCCAGAAGGAAATAGATGAAGCTATAAAAGTATTATTTGATAATCGTGGAGACCAAAAGGATGAATTATTAAATGATGAAATATTTCTAATAGGAGATCAAGTGAATGGTGAGTATTTTATTTATTTTCACTGATCAATTTCATCAATAAGAATAAATTATAGGAACCACATTGACTGAACTTTCCAATACCAAGCAAGAAATTGCTAAAAGGAACAATGTGCAAGGTGAACCAGAGCGACATGATATTGATATTGCCGAGGCTGGTCCTTCAGGCACCTTCATGGACAACAAGAAGCGATGTGAAAATGATCAAAATTATGTACCAGATAAGAGTGGGTCAGAAAGTGAGTATGAAGAGAGCGAAGATGAGTATCTTAATATGAGTGAACAATTAAGGAAGGAAATGGGTGCGGGAGAACAAGAAAACAATGAAATGTTAGTCGAGAACATTGAAGAAAATATGCAACCCAAAAGAAAAAGAAAACAAAAAGCTGACACACGGAGTTGGAAGAGGCAGGAGTGTAAGACCAAACGTCAAAAGGGAGAAAAATATGATGGGTTTAGAAAAAACCCTGAGGGAAAATGGACCATCGATGTAGCAAAACCACCTCGTGAGTTGAAACCTTTCTGTAATTGTAAGATTTCGGTAATATCAAAGAAAATACAATGTAGAGTTTTCACAGATGAAGATAGGCAGGACATTTTCAAAAATTTTTGGCACAATATGACCTGGCCTGAAAAGAAAATTTACGTTTCAAGTCTTGTAGACACTGTTTCTCCAAAAGATATGAAAAACCGAATCAATGAGACTTCAAGACGTTCCAAGACATTTGTATGCCATTTGAAGAAAAATGGTATTCGCGTAAGAGTGTGTCAGGTTATGTTTATTAATACTTTAAACCTGGGAACTTGGTCTTTGCATAACTGGGTATCTTCAAGTGAGGATTGCAACGAACATCTGAACAATGATGAAGTTATTTCCCCTAGCAGGAATAGGATCAACACTAGACATGAAGCGGACAGAATCGGATTAAGGCAATTTTTCATGGAATTGCCAAAAATGGAATCTCACTATTGTAGAGTTTCATCGACTAAGAAATATTTGGAGCCGATTTGGCAAAGCAAAGCTGCATTGTATAGAAGTTATGTTGAGTATTGCAAAGACAAAAGTATTAAGGCTCTTTCCCTAAAGACTTTTCATGAAGAGTTTGCATTAAATAATTTAGGTTTATATTCTCCCAAAAAAGATCAATGTGACCTTTGTGTCTCATATAAGGCTGGAAACGTCGATGATCAGGTATACAATCGCCACATTTCTAAAAAAGATAGAGCACGTGATGAAAAATCATTAGATAAGAGTAATGCTCGGCTTGTTTTCACGATGGATCTTCAATCAATTCTTCTTTGTCCAATGCTTAAGGCATCAAAAATTTATTATAAAAAAAAATTAGTGGTTCATAACTTTACCTTGTTTAATCTCATAACAAGTGATGCATATTGTTTCTTGTGGCACGAAGCTGAAGGAAGAGTAACATCAAATGAATTCGCAACAATTTTGTACAATTTTATCCAATCTAATGTATCAGAAGGAGAAGAAATTATTTTGTATAGTGATGGATGTACCGCACAAAATAAAAATGCCACTTTGTCAAACGCACTTTTGCATCTAGCGATAGACAAGCGCATAGTTATCACGCAAAAGTACTTGGTAAGTGGCCACACGCAGATGGAGTGCGATAGCATGCACTCCACAATCGAACGAAAAATTCGGAATAGAGAAATTTACTCGCCTGCTGGGTATATTGCCGCTTGTAAAACGGCTCGTTTGAATCCAAGGCCATATCAAGTTGAATATTTGAACCACAGATATTTCAAAAATTTTTCTGCGCTGAAGTACCACACTTCAATTCGTCCAGGATATAAAACAGGAGATCCGACTGTAAATGATTTGTGTGCCATACAATACAGACCTGATGGAAAGCTCTACTACAAATTGAATTTTGACGATGATTGGATGGCATTGGAAAAGAGATTGAGTAGAAAAAGTCAAGGGATAGGTAATATCGTTCCTCTTTATGAAAAGGAACTACCAATTAAAAAAAGTAAATACGACCAGTTACAACAATTAAAGGAAGTAATACCTGCAGACTATCATCTTTTTTATGATACACTACCGTTTGAAAATGATTAGTTTTTTAAATATTTTCATGTTTTTTATTTACCTTTCCAATTGACTTGATGTTTTGTTTCATTTTATTCACTTTTCTGTCTGTTTTTAGTTTTATTATGAAACAATTATTGAAACAAATAAAACCTACTAAGTCTCTATCATGTTCTGTTATATTTGTTGCAAAACCTTCTATGTCTAGTTGAAAACTATATTATTGTAATTTTTAGTAAATATTTGTGTGAACAAGTCAAAACCAACTATAAGTATTGGTTATTGAAAGATCACTTCACAAAATTGGTGTAAGATGGTTCATACACGTTTTTTATTCCTCGTGTAAAATTGGCCTGAGCTGACTTAGGAGGTTTTGAAAGTAAGCCGACGATATGTAACAGTGGATTTGCAATTTATTCATTACCTTCAAGATGTTAATTCTATTTTGTATGCAACATGAATGTATAAGTATAATTATTAGTATTACCATCTAAAGGTGTTCCTAGCTGCAGGAAATTCTACAGTTGGATTTGAACCCACCTTAATGGAGCGGTTTAGAGTACTATTCACGCTAACCAATCGGCTGCCTACCAAGTTATTTTGAATTTTGTCAACTTACATTTCAAAATTTCAAACTATCAATGAAAGAAAAATTTTAATTATCATAAATAGCGAAATATAAAACTGATTACTTTCTTGATCTATATTACCAACATTAGATTATTTTCTATACTTCATGCAATATTCCACATTATTTATGCCTGGTGGAAAAATTAAATTGTAAAACCTTATAGAGTTTTTTCATACTTTCATACTTCTTCTCATATTCATATTCAAAGATGGATGTTATAACTAAGTTGATCCGAAGTATTTATTATAATTTTAATCATTTTCAATTTCGAAAATGAAACAAATTCCAGGTACTTCCGTTTTTAATCCGATTTCTATTCTATTGACCTGAATAACTTAGATACTTTCTCTGTTAATATTTTTCTGCAGGTACATTTACAGAGACATTGAAACAATGTTTGGGAATGTTAAAGACGAAAAGAAGTAAAGTTCTACTGAATTCTTCAATTTAGGTACTTGATATGTTAACTTCGTCCTTTCAAATCGAATAATACGTGGAAGAATCAAAGCTTAAGAAAATATAAAGTTTGATTTCAATAAATGGGTTTATGATCTATCAGCAGAAAGATTGTGATTGAATATAAAAGTAGAAATATTAAAATAATTGAAACAAAATACCCTTATTATACAAGACATAAAAAAATAAAATAACTTGAGCTTTTGGGAAATCTTGAAATAATTTTGCTATCCTCAATATTTTCAGCAACTACTTTAATGACAACATTTTTATTGGTTTCAAGGTACATTATACATTTCCAAGACTGGTATATCTATATTATTTTTCTTTAATTATTGATTGATATCCATATCAATATTGATATAAAAATAAACAATTCCAATGTGTAAAAGGTAGTGAAATTTTTAACAAACCCAAACAAATCTGACCTAAAAAATGAGTAAGTGAATAAGATTAGGTCATTCATGATAATTAAAAAATTTTCACAAACGTTTTTTTTTTAAATCTAGATGCGTTTTACAAACACCGTAGTAGCTTCATCGGTAGTAAATATTACCGGAGTTTCATCGCAATACCAAATCGTTATTTTAACACCTTGACAGAAAAAAAAATGAAGTCTTTGAAAAGTTGTCTAGATTATCCAATGAAGTAACTTTCAGAAATAAAAATCCTTCTCGAAACAACTACTTTTGTTCATTGAAATATACAAAAACCCTCTTTCCGTATTCAGTTTGTATTCCGAACATTCGTTCGGATGTCTCTAACGTGAAAATTCACACATTATTTCCTTGTATAAAGATGAAGAAGTATAAAGTCAAAACCTGTCTATCCCAAAAATTAATCTCTCCTAAAAACTACCCCTTTCCATTTCTATTGATTGTCTTTCGAAACATTCGATGTAGTACAAAATTTTGTCTGATATTAGTCTGTCATTTTCACTACCCAATTTTTTTTAAGGTTGCCAAGTACGATCTATTTAAAACTGCCAATATACTTATATTTTTTCATATTCTGACGAGGGAGGCAGATTTTGGCCGCCGAAACGTAAAATAAGTATCTGTATAATTTCTAAGTTTTCTTTAATAAACACTTTTGATGAATACGACAAGTTACCGATGAATAGGCATTTTTGTGGAAAAAAAATTATTCACGCAGTAACTTATTGGGGTGAACTAAAAAGTTTGCCCTTTCTACAAAGTTCTCAATTGCAATTTTTATATGTTTCAGATTGTAGAAGGTAAAAATATCCTATCTTCTAATGGAAGGCTATCAATATATCCTATGTTCTAATGCTCTAATGAAATGCTATTTTGATAGCCTTTCATTAGAGTGGGCAGGGAAAGTTTGGTTTGAACACAAAAAATCAGTATTATACTTATTTTTTTACATTCTCAACTTTTTTCATAGCCGTGTTCTAATGGTATAACCCCGAAATAATATTCTTCTTGCATTTACATTTTTCAATCGAGCATTCGAAAACTTTAAAGACAATAGACTCGAATGCGAGTTTGTTCCGCATGAATTCTAGGTAATTTCACATGACACGCTCAAACATTGTCTAAATAGTACACAATATTTCTTCTTCTCATTACTTCGGAATGTATTTAAGAATTAGCACATACCTTTCAATACGATTATTTCTAAAGTTATTTCATAAACTACGCCTTACGATTTGATCTCCACAAACTTTATTTGAGAAATATATCATGACATGTTTCGGTAGCACAAATGTCGTGATATATTTCTCAAATAAAGTTTGTGGAGATCAAATAGTGAGGTGTAGTTCATGAAATTACTATGGATCTTCATCAAGTAAAGGTCGAATTAGTTAGAAAAAAAAATCTAAAGTTATTGCTGAATAAGAGTGATTAGTGTCTTCACCGAATTTGAAGTTGAAATAAGTATTATGGTAGGAAGAAATGACAGGAGAATTTGAAACGATGTGTTATTATGAACTTCTTGAAGAAATGAAAGGACACATAATGATGCAAACCTTTTCAAATTATTAACGGCCATTCTACGTTTGTGGCCCAAATACTCACTTTTTGAGATTAAAGTGATGAATTGCTTGAAATACGTACAGAAGGCGTTAGAAAGGAATCATAAAGAATATAATCTACATTTCGTTAAACATCATAGAAAATTGTGCCATCGATTATTATCATGTAAGTAGCCGTTCAATTAAACTTTTTTTGAACTATGAAGTATATTTTATATATATATTTAAAAAACAGTTACACATATTATCGAGTGCGGAAATGAAATATGTTATTCCAGTATATTTTAGAAAAATGTGTAATTTATACGAATAACCGCTAATTGGTTGATGAAAATCTCAGAATGAAACTAACTTCATGAATTTTTATCAAGTATCAGAATGCTGGTGATAAATTGCCGAAAATTTAAGTTGATGTAGTTTTCCAGTTATTAATTATTAGAAAAATCACTTTCTCAATCTCGCTCTAGATCTATTACATATATATTAGCGTATGAGCCATTGACAATTTTTACGAAACAAGCATTGCGCTGTTGAAAGAAAAGTATACATTTTTATTGATTTTCAACCGTACCTCTTTTAACCGACACTAGTTGAGTTAATAGTAAAAGCCATTCATTGCATAATTCATCACGGGGATAATACTTTCATAGTAACAATTTTATTTTGAACGAAATCTAATTTGATACTTCATTACAGATGTTTATAGAACATTAAGATTAGTAGCTATCACAGATGTTTCTAAACAATTAATATTCTCGCAAGAACGACATTGTTTTCTAGAAAACTAAAAACCCTCAAATGGAAGATTGGAATTATGTTTGATCATTTACAATCTTGTTGTCAGAAAATGACAAGCCTGACTACCTAAAGTAGAAAATTGCTGTCTACAGACGCTTCAAAGAATTGGCCAAATGAAAATATCTGGTAGCATGGTATTGTATATAAGACGTAACATTGCCAGAAAAAATTTCCTGCCTATTTCGATTTTATACTTTGATTTGATGAATGCTATAGGTTTTATTTGTATTACATTTTATTTGAGTATGGTATACATAGAAAACAAAAGAATATGCTTCAATATCTCAGAAACAATCAAATGAATTCTCGAATCACTTAAAGACTGCAATAAGGGTAGTTTTTTTTTTGCTGTTTTGATAATTACTGTGAAAAAGTCAACTCTGAACCTCATGTCTTTCTCCCAAATTCTACTTCATAATTAAATAAATATAACAATCATTTGCCACGCTGCATTATATACTGCGTTTTTCTTTATAGAAGAACATACAACAGTGTTGCGATTGTGTTTCATAAATGATACCGTTGAACATCTACTATATTTAACGGTATCTTTTGTAGAAATGCTTGCCTTTGCCTTCGTCCCACAAAATGTTGAAATTGAAAAAAATATTATGTCCTTCAAACATACAGGTTTTTATGGAACGCCGTTTTACTTTTTGTTACAAATATTCATTCCTGAATTTATTCACCTAACAATTTATTTGTTTGAATTTAATTAATTCATGTATTTGTTCGATACATTAAAAACGATTGAAATATAAACTATATACATATAGTTCAACTCAGCAATGAACAGACATTTTTATTCAACAGTCAATGGAATCTATGATTCGAGTAAATTCAACAAATATTTCAATTCCGCATATAATTCTGACCTTCAAATAAAATGTTAGTTATTTATATGAATGTTGATTTATAATGAAACTTTAAACTCACTTTCTAAAGGTGACGCAACTTTTCATCAAACAAATTAATTCATGTAACATTTTAAATCAAGTGTCATTTAAAATAGAACAAATTTTGCCAACAATCGTTTTTAATGTGTCGAACAAATGCATGAATCAATTAAATTCAAACAAATTGTTAGTTGGATAAATTGAGGAATGAATATTTGTGACAATGAAAAGTAAAACGGCGTTCCATAGGTTTTTAAAACTTATATTAGAAATAGAATGTCATATACATCAAGTGTATGACATTCTATACATCATTCTATACTTCATTCAACATATTGGCGACTTGAATTTAGTCAAATTTTACTTCATTTGATTAGGCTAGTATTTGGAGAGTAAATATTTCAGAATGCTATTTTTAAATGAATTGGAATATAGAAAACTGTGTTTCATGAGCATACTCAACGATTAATTTGATTCTTCACGTTTCTGGAGAATTATAAGAACATTTTGATATCACTACCCAGTTTAATGGGGCGATATCCTGAAGAAACTGAAATCACCGAGAGAATATTCTACATCCTAGCAAATATTTGTAGAAAAAAAGAGGAGTATGTTCACATAATCACCATTGCATCAAAATTTGTGAAACATCCTTTGTTGTTTTTGGAAATGGCTGCAAGAGAAAATTTTCAAAAAATGTTCCCAACACGTCACTTCTTTTTAGGTAACAATTATCTATAATTCTTGGGCTATAAAATTGATTTCATTTCTTCGAAAATGCCTTGATTGTTTTCGATGAAATGTACTTCAACAAAAATATTTTTTTCTTCAAGTACAGTTATCTGGTCTGATTGATTGGCTTCGTCTTTCTCGCGGAGGAACGTAGATAAAAATGTTATGTTGGACAAAGTATTATCAGATACATCGCTCAGGTGGACTTCAGTTTTGAATTTTCCCAGATATTCGCATATATTCACCCATCAACTGGGCGGTCTTTTACGATATTTTTCTATCAACTCTACCATGATTGGTCTAGTTCTACCACTCTGATATCAACTGGTTTTATCAATTAAGTTAGGGTTGTCGTAGTCTGAGAAAATTGTTATTTACTAAGGAACTCAAATTTTTTTTTGAAATGTCAAATAGCACGAGCTTTCAAAAAATTTTATCATAATGATCAATAGCTTCATTTTGAACGTTCAAATACGTCTATTTTTTTAAATCAATAGATGAATGAAAATTTTTTGAAAGGAGTTATCATATCCATTATTGTTAATGAAGAAAAGAAAATTGAAACTTTCTGTTTTTACCACTTTTATAACAGTGGTAAAAACATAGAAAGTTTCAATTCTCTTTTCCTCATTATGATTTCCTACCACGTAGTAACGGCTACATCCATCAATTTATTCCATTCTTGTTGTTTTTGAAAATTTAATGGGGGTTGGTGCAGTTCCGAATAAGTTGAAAAGGTAATATTTTATTTGAAAAATATCACGCTCCATGTAAACATGGCGTGATACAGAAACAGGAAGCTTGTATACGTATATCAAAAACTATGTATGGCTGCAGGATTGTTTTATTGAGAAATTTAAAAAATCCAAATGAGAAACTCAATATTTTCTGCCATTCTTCAAAAAAAAATCATTTTTCTCTTATCATCAAAAATTTCACATTCACCTTGATATTTTTAGTTAGGTTAGGTCAAAAGTGAGTGGGTCTATTCAACTCTCCACCGCAACTCACAAGGGTTTATTGTGGCTCACACCCATTTACTCTCGATCAAAAAAGTCCGTCCGATTAGTTTGTATGGTTCGGCCCCGCCAAACTCTAAAAACCTGATTCGATGTCCAGCAGGGCAGGCACAAAGTATGTGCTCTGTTGTATCATCATTGTTCAAATGACATACTGTCTTCCGACAGGCCAAGTCTCTGTATTTGACGATTCAAATGACAGTGACTTGTAAGAAGGCATGTTAGACATCGTTGTTCATCCCTATTGTAGTCCAACAACTGTTTAGTATCAAGCTTCGAAGGGTAGATACACGCCTTGAAGTGAGCCAATCCTGGAAGATTCTGCCAGAAGTTCATACATCTTCTTGCCATCCAGGAGTTCAATCTTTGTATGGCAAAGCCTAATGCGATGCCAATGACAAGTTATGGTCCGATGAAGCTGCTTGTAGCACCCTCTTTTGCAAGGGAGTCAGCAGCCTCATCGGCTTCCAGGCCAGTATGGCCAGGAATCCAGACAGGAGACAATCTGTTGAGTCTTCCTATCGAGGAGAATCGTTTTTGGCAATTTTCTACCAATTCAGACGTTGCTCTTGACTGTCCGAGAATATTTTTATTGACTTGTGTATGAGGTTGGATTCTTCTAATCTCTCCGTACATAATTCAACAGCGTGAATTTCCGCTTGAAATACAGTCGCATAGGTTCCGGTTCATAGGCAGGTTGATATCTCTGTCCTGAGTCTACGACTGAAAACATCTACACCAGAACTGAAAGGTGTTTTTGATCCATCTGTGAACCAACAACTATCTGCTCTTAATATTTCCTTTTCCTGGAGGATCCATTCCTCTCTGCTCGGGAACAGTACTTTATAAGGCTGTTCGTAGTTGACAATTAGAAATGACAGACAGTCATTTCCAGAATTCTGTGACCTTACCATTGAGGGACACCTTGATAGTAGTATTTTATGTGTTTTTGCATATATTCCAATATTAGCACAACTTGTTAGGCTACTTGATCTTTATACTGATAGAACTTCAATTTTGCAGAGAGGAAGACCTTCTTCATTTGATGGTCACATGTGAAGGACTCATACAGGATTTCAGAGAGCAAGATAACGAATATAGGGAAGCAGCTGTCTCATCCATTTGCTTCCTAGCCAGGGAAAGAATTTGTGTTCCAAAACTCAAGTTACAGAAAGTAGATATGCTGATTGATCAGTCGTCAGCAACCACACAAGAGACAAGAGAACCGGAAGTGGCCACCTTCAGGCTGGATGGCGGCTCATTGAATTATGCCATCATGATCTCTTGATGAAATATCAGATTATTTTCTCACCCTGTTCAGTGGACGCTTCAGAGAAAGCATCAATAAAGAGGTAAAACTTCCCGACGTTGACCCTGAAACATTTGAACGGGTCCTGACCTTGCTTGAGCGCCTAAAATTCCAAGAGCATGGAATCAAGGACCTACTTGTCGTTCTCCAACTGTTAGATATGTTTCTGTTGACGGATCTGTACAGCTGCCTCTGTGGATCAATTGTTATGTGATGAAGCCACACAATGTGACCGACCTCTATCACTGGTCTCTGGAGACAAGACTACTGCAGCTCAGGGTGAATGCCGTCAGGTTCGCCCCTGACTGTTGGGGCCGATGACAATCAGAGATTGAAAATATTTCAGGTATGAATCATACGAAAGAGCTTTTGAAGGATATTTCAATTAGTTGGGGAAATATGTGCAGAGATGTGAGTAAGATTTGGAACCTGCTGAGCAGAAAGGGTTTTTCGACTATCAACGTAAATGTAAGTGTGAGTGTAAGTAGGGCGTACCTTTAAATAAAGCTTATAATGAAAGATAATCCAAGATCACTCAACGTATTGGCTACTTGAATTTATTCAATTTTTACTTTATTCGGTTAGGGTATTAATTGGAAAGTAAATATTTCAGAATCGTATTTTTAAATGAATGAGTTTTATGTGCATACTCAATGATTAATTTGATTCTTTACGTTTCAGGAGGATTACAAAAACAGTTCGATATCATTATCCAGTTCGATGAGGCAATATCCCGAAGAAACTGAAATCGATGAGCGAATATTTCACATCCTAGCAAATATGTGTGGAGCAAAAGATGAGTATGCTCACTACATAATCACCATAATATATCCAGAATATGTGAAATGTTCTTCGGTGTTTTTGGAAATGGCTGCGAGTGAAAATTTCTCAAAAAATGCTCACAACACGATCTTACTGCTTCTTAGGTAAGAATTATAGAAAGCCGAGAAGAATATATATTCTTCATTCTGGACCATAAAATTGATTTCATTTTCTTTGAAAATGCCTTGATTGTTTTGGATGAAATGTACTTCAACAAAAATATTTTTTCCAGTTCTTGGTTTAATTAATTGGTTTTGTCCTTCTCTCGGAGGAGAATATCTGGGAAAATCCCTGCAAAATTTCTGCCAAATCAACTGAACGGTGTTTTTACGATATTTTTCTACCAAATCAGATTCAAATATAATGAAGTTTTTTTCTGCCGTCAAACATTAGCCCTATTTGCTAATATGTCTGAAAATAATCATCGGCTTTTATGGCGGTTAATGACAGTTTCGAAAGAAAGGATTCTACTGTTTTGGAATTGAAGGAGTTCACAACTCTGAGAGGATAGATTATTCACCTTGAATTCTCCAATAATTTCATCATCATCGTTTTATTGATTTGAATCATTATATTTCATTCATTTTTTTCTTTTCTATTACACCATAATGTCGTTTGTGACGTCATAGTGGTGGGGGGAGGCTTAGAACCGGCTCAAATCTCCTACTCAATAATGTAAAGATTAGGTTATAGAAATGAAGATTTCTTGAATTTATTAATAATTTATGGTGAGTGCAATAGAATTGCAAGTACATGCCGAGTTATATTTTTAGAAGTGATTAGTTTTTGGAAAAGAAAGTTATTGGGTTTCTACTACTCCATCTTGATATATTTTTTGTATCAATATATGAAAATTAAAAGATAACTAGATAAGAACTATTCTGACCACTCTCATATTGATTTCAATTTAACCCATCA
>WOGM01000326.1:0-13545 GCA_015342125.1 Leptinotarsa haldemani | reverse complement strand
GCTCTGTTGGCGTTTATTATATTCCAGGCCGCCTTCTGTTTGTTTTTAGATTGATTGATATAAGTACTCCGAATTACTTTTACTCGGATGAAAATAAAACTCACTGATCAGAACGAAAGTAACAAGAAGGCCAAGAGCTATTGATGTGCTATACATTTTTCGAATCCAGAATTTTCAATATAATATTTTTTTGACTGAATTTTATCAGTTCGGACTTGCATTGCCTGATATTATATAAAATGAATTGAAATTCCTGAAAAACTGAAAAGAAGAATTGAGCAGAATATTGAGCAAAAAAAAATCTGAAATGGAATAACAGTAAGATAAAATACAAGTGAAAGTAAAGCAACTGAACAAAGAATGGAATGAAAATAAAAAATTTGAGAGATTCCAAACCAAGATACTTGACGACGTTTCGATTGTAAGTATTCACAGTCGTCTTCGGGTGATGACTGGACTAATTCCTCCGAAAGATGACTATTTATGGGTCATTCGAGTACTTTCATTTATCTCCGCTTTCGTTTTTTCCTCTCAACCGGTTTGGTGAGAGATGACCGTTTAGCGGGAGTTGGCCATTTTTTGCTTGATTAGGAGTTTCCATATGTGGCGGATCTCTACGCTAGCTTGTTTAAAAACATTGTTGGACAACATTTATGCAGCTTATTTGACTTTCCTCCTAAACTAATGTTCCTCCCTGTATATGATCTCAGCTTGGGACCACTCGATGTTATGTTGATGTGTCCAAACATGCTCTGCTATTTCTGATTTGCTGGTTTTCGTTTGCTGTGTGTATTTCTCGTGCTCGGCAATGCGAAAATTCAACAACCTCTCAGTTTTACACATATAGGATTTTCCGCACTCACAAGGTATCCCGTAAATGCAATTCGTTGAATCGGAGTCCGCGTTTTGAGGCCTGGTATTCAGTAGGCTGTTACCATGTCCATCATTTGCTCACGAAAATAGGTTCTTTTATCAAAATCGTCTTCCATGAGCTCCTGAGTGGGTATCATTTCATAGAGATGCATTTTATTTTCTTTTAATATGTTCACTATCGATGTATTGTTAACATTAAATGTAGTGGATGCCTGTCTACTCGATGTCAGAGGGTTTTGCTCAAAGTCAAGCATCACATCTAAGCTCGCAAAATTGCTTCTTTATTTTGCTAATTTTCTCTTGAGATATGGGCGGTAAATTAGTAAATTTCTCACGAAATAGGCGAGTTACTTCCTGTTATGTTAGGATTTTATCACCGCAACTAATCATTTGTAAAACAGTTACTTTATGCATTTCCGTTAATCTAACCATTTGTCAGACTGAAAGTTAACGAACTTTGTACTTGAAATCCGGTAACCACATTATTTAAATTAATTTTATCTTGATTGTTGCAATAAACTTGAAAGCGATAACATTTTTAAATGGAGAATCAAGAGACTTTCCAAACGATATATCACAAGCCTATACTTTCCTTTTGAGAATTGTACGACGGAGGTTGATGGTGGGGATAGCATTTTTCCGTTAAACCATGTTGAATTATGATTCAAAATTTACGTATTTCAGGATTTTATTAAAATGTGTATCGTAACAAAATAATGAATTTATTCCGTTTGGCTTTCACACATTGTATATTCTTGGAGAGTGATTTTGAGTTTTGTCGAGTATTTGTGTATCTGTCGAGTATTTGTGCCTTCTCCCTAAAAAAGTACTTGGGATCATTCTGTCAAAGAAGTCACTCACATCATCTCCTTCGAAGATACAGAAATATTTGATGAGACTTTAAATCACTATTCAAGAATATGTAGAGAGACGATAGAAATTCAGAATCTCAGGGATCATTCAAATAGAAATATAAAGGCAATGAACATTTGTGGAATTTGGCTACCTGTCCCTAATTGTACACAAACTAGGTCAATGAACCCAATTACCTTCCGATCCCACTCAAAAAACCAAAAAAATAGCTTCAGTCGTGAAAATGTTCACTCTTTGATCACTTCGATATTGTTTACAGTAAATATTGTTAGTTTTAATCAGTGAAATATGGACTACCAATATTCTCAATTCTTTGAGCCAGCTGATAAAATCTGTCAAAAAGGTTTAAGAAGAGCTGAACATTGCTGCAATGGTGACAAAACTCATTACGTGGGTGGTTTGCTCCACTCACTCATTTGACTACTGTGTGAACCGGTGGTTCAAGCCGTGAGACTAAACGATTGATTTCCACTTCCTATCGTCCTATCCGTGCTGCGAATGATACGTTAAAAGGTAAGACCACAAGTTTCGACTTTAGAGTTGTCGTTCGTAGGGGAGCGATAGCTGGTTAACGGAAGAACATATTTCAACAGATTTTTAACGTAGCCTCTCTAGAGCCCTCACTGAAGCAATTTGGTAAAACTTATCAAGATCACATCGCACATTTTTTAAATACCTTGCGGCACCAAACTCAATATCATATACAATGCAGATGTAAATTGTACCCCTCTCAATTTTTGTATAGAACAAGATATCAAGGTCAGACAACTTTTACTTAAAAATTAGTATTTTCAATGAGAAAGTCATGTGTCGTATCACTCGTTGCCGAGAAAGTGCTACCAATTATTCAAATAGAAAGGAAGTTTTGTGTTTGATCGGTCAATAGGTAGGTATTAAAATTATCTATAGGAACATCCGTTGTCAAGTAATTAGCAACATCACAATGGTTTTATGAATTTTCAAATGAACGATAAAAACCATATCATTGGAAACCTACCCCAGTTCCTTCCAATAATCATTTGGAATAATCACCATTTAACTCTTCACAAAATACCAGGCGACCTTGTAGGCTCTTTTAAGGAGTCACGTGTGACTGCCTAATCGTTTGGATGTTTGACAAACCCAAATTAATGAAGAATGTGAACTTTCAGAGCAGGAGATAACTATGTCAAAGCTTTTTTCCGGTTTTTTTGGAAGGTTTCCTGGTGTTCATGCCTGACGTTTCATCTACTACTGCGGTAGATATTAGGAAAAGCAATGAGGCAACGAACGAAGTGCGCAGTTTCTTCTCACAATAGATTCTACAATTTTGGGATTAATCCGCAATTATATTTCATGACTTCGTTTCAATAGACCGTGAAAATGTTGTATTATGTTATGCTACTATCAAAACAAGTCCTTTTTCTAATCACCAGAAATCCAATGATCTTCTTCATGCGTTTATCATCAATCAAGCTGGTAGTAATGAAACAAATTATTCATCAATATTTTTTAAAATAGTTCCTGAAGATGCCAATTTGGTTGATGAAACGGGCATCGAGAATATATTGTATTGAATAATCTCGTTTTTATGTGTGTGTTATCAACATGGATATTAGATATGAACATTGGACATTAAACATATGGCATGGAGATGGACATATACATTGGACATGGACATGTACATTGGACATTGGACATGGGCATTGGATATTGGACATGTACATAGTATCGGACATTGGAAATTGTACATGATCATTAATATTATTTTTTGAAATAGTTTTTGAAAACCTTACTTGGTCGATGAAACACGCATCAAAAAGAGTAGGTATTGCATTTCTAATGATTATAAAAAAAGCTGATTTTGGATTTATTTCTTGTCAAAGGTTTCAGCTTCACTTTCTATTGTGGCATTACGTTAATGTCAATATTTTTGTTTCAGTGTGTGTTATCAACATGTTGGATATTCATGGACAATGGACATAGACACTGTAAATTCGACATGTACCTCAATATCATTTCTAGAAACAGTTTCTGAATATTCTAACTTTGTTGATGAAACACGCATCGAAAAGAGTATTGCATTTCTAGTGATTGTGAAAAGAGCTGTTTTTGATTTATTTCACGCCAGAGGTTCCAACTTCACTTCCAACTTCACTTATTGTGTGTTTACGTTGATGTCAATATTGTTGTTTCATTGTGTGTCTTATCAACACGGTGGATTTGCACGAAAATTGGACATGGACATTCAACATGGACATTGGACATGAACCTAAAACACAGATATAGGATATGAATATTGGACATGGACCTAGGACATGAATATTGAACATGGATATTGGACATTGACATTAGACATTGACATGGATATTGGACACAGGACATGTGAATGGGACATGGCCATTGTACATGGCCATTGGACATTGGATATGAACATGGACAATGGGCATGTATATTGGGCATGGACATGAACAGTGGACATGGACATCAACATTGGCCATGGACATTGGTTGTTGGACATTATCATTATTCTTATATAAATTTCTGAAGACTCTAAATTTGTTGATGAAACACGCATCGAGGAGGGTATTGCATTCCTAGTGAGTGCGAAAAAGCTGAATTTGGATTTTTCCACGCCAGAGGTTCATGCTTCACTTTTTATTGTGTCATTGCGTTTGTGTCAATAATCTCGTTTATTCGTGTGTTAGGTATCAACACGTTAGATATGCAGACATTGTAACCTCTGTCAACCATATAATGTTGAAAAATATCATTTTATAATATTTTTCAAAATGTCTGATGTGATTCTAAGAAATTAATGGAATATTTTTTCAATTATTTATATTTTACTCAATTTTTTTCGAACAGTTTGAAAGGATAAGATCTCAGAGACAAAAGTATATTTTACTATATAATTTTTAGAATACGCACTACATGACTCTCAAGAGAAATTTGCATACAGAGTTTTCTTTGTCTACACGTTCGTTATTTGAATAATCTGTACAGCAATTATCAGTTCGCAAAGCTCAGTTACAAGAGCTGGGAGTCAGTAATTGCTACAACTCTAGTCATTAATCCAATTATTTGCAGATAACGGGTGCTGAATAATGAAGACAATAAATCGACATATTATGTTCAACATTCTTGGTTGCATCGTAACTGATCTCACAATGTTGGACATCAGTGTATTATTTAGCGGTCACCGGCCGAGAACACTGATATTTGCAATAATTTATGTGTCTGAGACTGAATAATTATCTTTTCGAAACTGAAATATGATGCAAAGTCATCACAAATCATGTTTTCCATTAAAAAGTTATTCGAAGGGTTGAATTGAGAATTATATGATAGAATTGAACTTGCAATATTGTAGGTTCGGAAAACATGTGAATTATTTGAATATGATACAATTTTCTCTTTTCTATTCAACATTATACAGGATGTTCCAAATTCGATCCTTATCATTGGGATCTCGGAAACTATGACAGATACGAAGATGGTTGAATGGGGCAAAGTTGTGCATTTACCTGACTGACAATATGCCGTTCAGAAAGTTCTGAAATTCCGAGTGTATCCGGAGATATCCGGATTAAACATATATTTCGGAAAACAGTTTTTATTTTTTGCTGGCTTAATTTTTCGAAGGACTCGAAAATGAATGGCACTTTCACATTGCCACTTTTTCCTTGCTACATACTGGTGTTTTCAGATTTGCAATTCGACGTTTCGTCTTCCGATCACCATCATGAAATTTGTTTTTGGATTCTTCCTGTTTTGAATAGAACCAGATCTTACCTTTTCGAAGATGTATAATTGGTTATCATTTTTTTTTCAAAAAATTGGAGATATTGAAAAAAAAACAATTCTTATCATAATAGGCTTTCACTTTGATGTTTCTAAATTTGACTTTCAATTTTTTACACTCAATGACATTTTGTTGTACGAGTCATTGAATTTTTGACAAAAAATGGCTTTCATGAAAGATGAAAAAAGAAATACGATACAAATTTATTACAAATACGATGGAAACAGTATAAGGACATCGAAAATATATTTAAACTTGTATCCCGAAAGACTACAACCACGTCGAACTATGTTTAAGTTATTGGATCAAAATCTTATCGAGTTTTGCTAGTTTGAAAAGCCAATGAAAAAATATGGAGACATAATCAACAAACAAAATTTGATATATGAGTTGTGTATGAGGTAAATTAGACATTGTGTTCTTTTCAATGAAAATATAACATTGAACAAATGAAAATAATTATCATCTGCCATCATCTGTAATACTCGAAATGTGTGATAACATCTACGAAAACCTCAATGATAAGAAATTCCCAATTGATTTATTCTCTGATCTATCTCGACCATTCGATACAGTTGACCACAGTTCATTACTTGACAAACTGTATAGAATGGAAATGAGAGGAATAGCCAATGAATGGGTAGCATCATATTTATGTCAAAGGTCACAAATAGTGGTAATAGGTGAAATAAAATCACAACCAGCTTCTGTCTCATTAGGAGTTTCACAAGGCTCAACATTTTCTCCGCTTCTCTCAATAATATGCATGAGTGATATTGAAAATTCACTTGTATCCTCACAAAAAACAATAATCTATGCTGATGATACCTATCAAATAGTATCAGACAATGAACTTCTCCTCTCTGTTCAAGCTGCAAATAAAACTGCTGATGAATTTTTACAATGGTGCACAAATAACGGTCTACTTGTTAATGTTAATAAAACTGTTTTCATGAATTATCAAAAAAATAATCTTACTAACGATCATTGTTTTATAGAGCGGGAGAATCTAGGATTAGTAATTGATCAGAAGTTAACTTGGGGAAAACACACAGCTAATAACAAAACTGAGTAGTCTGCTTCATAAGACTACTACATGGAACAGTATCTCTAGAAGTCCTCAAGTTGGCCTATTTCGGATTAGTACAATCTGATATCTTAAATGGGTTAATATTCTGGAGAAACTCAGCATACTTAACAAAAGTGTTTGTTACCAAAAAAAATAATCAAATATATCGCTGGCATACATTGTAGACAATCACGCAAGACCGTTTTTGAAGATCTAGCTATTTTAACACTATCGTTTTTATATATTTTGCTCATAACTATGAATATCAAAAGAAATGAATCACACCATACAAAAAACAGTATGATACATGATCACAATACTCGCAGAGGAAATGAACTGAGACTACCTTACTCACGATTAGCCCTTGGGCAAGACTCGGCAAGCTATCAAGGAGTCATATGTTATAACAAAGCAACTAGGTTACTAGGAAATATTGAAAATTACAATACATTCAAAAAAGCTTTAATAGACCTTCTCCTTGAAATTGCCTTTTACAATTTTGAAAAATTTTTAGATTTGAATGTATAAGCTGCTCTTTCTTCAGTTTGTTTGACTAGTCTGATAAATATTGTACCAGTAATTATATGCTATATGTGTATGATATTTTAATGATGAATAAATTCTATTCTATTCAATAAAAAACGATATAAGATTTTTATTTTATTCATTTTTTTATTTAAAACTTTCAGGACATTTCCGGTAATCCACCTCGCATGAGCTACGCGCAAGTGGCTCAACATTTCAAGGAAGCGAATGCTCAAAAAGAAAAACAAGCCAAGGAAAAACAAATAGAGGCGACAGCAGCCCCAGTTTCACAAACAAAACCAGCCCCATCGATAACAAATCACAATAATGGCAGCAATGTTGTCCGGGCTCAACCTGAACGTGAGAATAGAGATTCCAGAGGTGAGTAGTTAGGATACTACAAAATTACTAGGTTCTGCAGTGTTGAACTGATTGTTCCATTCTGAGATATTGTTCATTCTGGCTTGTACTTTTCTAGAGAACCTGAAAAACCTATAAAACTGACTTGCCATAAATTTACATTGTATTCAAAATGGACAACAGGTTACTCTATTCTATCAAATACCTCTCAACTGCCAGAATAGGCATCCGTTGTATTTTTTCCATGCCTTCATTTATAAAATAATTTTTTGATAGATAACGGTCAGCAACGAGCAGAATCGGGAGGGAATCAGCACCGGTTCAACGGGACTAACCGCGGAGGCGGCTCGAGGCCCGCTTATGACAGGTCTCAACGCAGGAGAAATGACACCAGGGCGTCTCAGCTTCGCGATTTCGTGAACCCCCGCTCACCCAAGTAACACGCCGGGGGAGGAACTGCAGTGCGAACGACATGAACAGTGCGTAGTAGGGTGTCGTCGCAAAAAAATATTTATTGAATGGTGCGTGAGGTATAATACTGCCCCAAAAAACTAATTGGCATTTAGGTGTACGTGTGTACATTATGATTTCACTTCTATTGTGCGAGTCATATGTTCCTAGCCGACTGTTGAATATTGATATGTTTAAAACAAATTTAAATATTAGTGCTGTACGATGCAAGTTGCACGACTGTGATTGGCCCATTCTGTCTTTTTGTTGATGCGGCTTCCTTGAACTCTCTTAACGTCTCTCCATGTGTACAGGCTAATGTTGAAAGATTATTTTTGACAAATGATTCATTACCATTTTATCGTATAAGCTGTATAGAGGGAGTGTAGGACTAATGTATATTATTGTTGGGTTTTTTAAACTATTTTGGTTGCGCATTCCTCTGTTGCTCAGTCACGTGCGGGATTTTTTTTTTATTGTTGCCTGCTGGACGGCCTGCCGTGTTTGTGGAAGAGGATTTACCGACTTTGCCTTGTCGGAATATTTATTGCACTGTTCGATGGGAGTCTCTTGTAAATAAAATACTCTCGATCGACAGCTCTGCTAGATAAATTATTTAATAAAGGGTGCGCTAAAATGTCAGGGTCGCGTTGGAAAACTTTCTTGTTGTTCTATTCTCAGAAGCTTTTATTTTTCGTGTAAGGTGGTGCATTGTCTATAACCCTGAAAGAAACAATAAAAACATAGTTTATATACAGTCCACAAAATCATGTGATCTATCAAACGAAACTATTAGATACATATAGCTTCAAAGTTCTTTGCTAAGTAAGCCTAACAAATCATGCAATTCCTTAAAAAAATTTTAGGTTCAAATGACTTCAAATTTTGGTCATTTCATTTTCTATATTCTCACAACATTTTGAACATTCAGGCGACTTGTCAGGCTATCCATAAACATCAACGTTTGAAATTTGACTATCAAATTTTGAGTTACAGACCATGCACTTTTTATGAAGTATCCTAATTTTATGAGAAGTCAACGATAAAGTTTTCCATACGGTAGATTTGTGGAGGGCACTGTATAAATGAAGAAAAAAATTTATTTTGTAAAATTGATTGGTATTGATGTTTGCATGTATATTGAGTGAATGTGAAGCGTTCTCCGACACATGGAAACCCTGCTGGTTTTCACCGGTGCGCCTGCATATCACATTACTGGCGCCCAACGTGGGGCATCTTTATCCAAATTGGATATTTTGTTTTTGTGTTGAATTTTTAGTTGGTAATTTCGCGATATGGAAATTTAAGGCTCACCATTCCGTGGTACCCAAAGGATGCATTGGAACTTTTCACATTATTCTCGGGTATCTCCAAGGCAGCTTATAGTTTTTACAGGTTTGTTTGGTATCGCGGGGAGCAGTTCTCGCTTGTCCATCAACGTGTCTGCACGAGGCGAGTGTTTGTAGCCCCTCGGCTATGTGTTTTATTAGCATAGCATGCTAATATTTCCCAGTGTACAGGAAATTTGTCCGAAATTTTATAATTTGACAAATGACTTGAGAATTATTCAAGTTAACAAAGTTTTCACCTTCGGCTATTTGATATAGTTACTTAGACCATGTCCAATAACTTGACGTTTATCAGTAAGGCATTCCAGTATTATGCGATACTACAAATTATGATGTCGACTGATAACTGGAAAAACCTCTCGTTTGAAGTGTTTCGGAAATTATTGTTTTGTATGCTCGGTTCTCCTCAAGGTCAAGTTTGTGTGTCTTTCAAAATTACATATTATATTTGTAATATATTTCCGATTCCATTTAATTTTCTGTCGAACTTTTTCCCTGATGAAGTGGGAAACGATTACTGATTTATTTGCGAGATTCAATCACCCAGTATAGTGAAGTGACCAATGATACATTTTAAGTTGTATTGTTACTTATAGGCTGTGTATGTACATAACGAACTCACAGTGTCGGAGCAACGGTGTGGATTGCGTGATATTTCAGTTATCAGTATGTAACTTACTTTAAGACTGTTTGCTGGCTACCTTGTAGATTGTTATTTTTGTTGTATTATGTTCTGAAACGCCGAGGTTACGCATTCCACTGAATCTGAGTTACGATATATCTTTAAAAATGTTGATGCTTGACATGAAAGCATTGATATCGGTGTTTGAGGTGTGACATTACCAGTCGAATAATGTGGACGAGTTTTTGAAATGTATTCAATATTTCTTTCTGTTGAATTGCTCACAGAGATACTGCTTAAATTTATAATTTTTGCAAAACGAATATAAGTTGGCACGTTTGCTGTCAAGGCTTGTTCATGGGAATGAACAACAGAAGCCAGTTCTCACTTTGTCGCTCACTTTGTAAATTGTTTTTTTGGGTTATTCATTCTGCCACAGTTGGAAAAAATTAGTCGAGAGAAGGGGAACATCTGAACGGTGATTAAATCCAAAACAAGCACTTTTTCCAATCACCAGAAATGCAATGCTCTTCCCCAACCTAACTTGCGTCTTCGGGAGGTGAAAAAGATGCCAACTTGGTTGGTGAAACACTCGTCAAGAAAAGTATTGTATCTCTGGTGATTGGAAAAAATGCCTGTTTTTTGCAAGAGAATCTAGTGTGAGAGGAGCAGATAACTGAGTCTACCTTGAAACTCAATCCACAATAAAAATATATGTATATGTAACTTATATGGTATTTATATGAAATGTACCTCACTTTTTTTATATACATGAAAAAAATTCTACATAGAGTTGAAAAGTTTGAACAGAAAATTCATCATAATTTCAATAGTCAATAAATAAAACATTAACGGGAAATTTTGCTTACAATACAGTTGATAACATATACAGGGTGGTCCAAACCGTGATTTGAAAAAACATCTCTCATGTATACCTCATGTATTTTTTTATGTTTTTTGGTTCACAGATTTCAATTAATGTTTTTCAATTTTTAGCAAGTTAAACAAGAACATCTATAAAACAACTCAAATTTATCTCAAATATTACAGCAGATTTCAACAAATTTGAAAGAAGAAATATGTTTGAACAATGCAAGGTTGAGTTTTCAAATTTCAGTTAAAACTATAAAAAATATCTCTGTCTTGCATAATATAAAAAATACTACTGGGATAGAAATTCCACAAATTACTCATATCTTTTTTTTCCATGTATTATGTGTATTTTGCTAAAAACACTCCATGGCCCTTAGGTGAATTTATATTATAAAAACTGGATTTTACTGACAGAACTTGTAGCAAAAAACTAATCCAATGAAAACACTTCTCATAAATTTCACATTTTTTTATCAAAAATTTTGTCACATTAATTTTTGAAGAGTAGATAATTTTACACTTGGAAAAAATATTTATTGTTTTACAAAAAAAATCCTGGAAAACACCTAACATTTGGAAAGTCAAATGAAAACATTTATGAAGTATATTTAAATAGGTTTCTTTGCCAGGAATCTAATTTTTTCCACATCGTGATTTGAAACACTGTATTCATTGGAATATGAAACTTGATATAGAAATACTTATTGCAGAGATAAACAAAAGGAATGGAGTGTACATGGGAATGTTAAAAAATGTTAAGCCTATTGCAATGATTGAGTTTTGTCGCTAAAAAATACCAACCTTTTCTGACTTTCTGATTCTTTTTCAATATTTTTTAAGAAATCAATGTTCATATTGCTAATTAACCATTTCTAGGCAAGTCATTAAAGTGGACTGTTGCAGGTAGACTCAGTAGGCCATTTTTACCCTTGTCTCAAATTTTTTCCAACTAGTAGAAGATTATCTGAAAAACACTGAAATCCATAAAAATGATTTGAAGTAATCAATAGGTTATCTTGTTCAAAATAAAACTGACGTAAGCCAAGTGATTAGGAGGTATGCTGAGGAAAATATTCCCCAAGCATTAAACACTTCTCATGGCGTTGTGTAGCTATATATAGTCGTATGTAACTACGACTTTTTTGCATTTGTAACTATTTTGTCATATTTGTCACGCTTTAGTCTGACTTTGAAGTTTGGTTTTTCACACTGTGTAAACCACATTCAAATCTAGTTTATTGTTCATCACATTTTTCCACGAGGCGATTTTGTAGATTTCTAAGAAGAAATCTATTGTGAAGTTTTTGTTACCACTATTTAAAGTACAAGTGAGAGAGTAAATTCATTGAGATGAGTATTATGGAGCCAGAAGATTCTATCTTAAATTAAAATACGTTTCGCACAGTTTTGTAAACTTCCAAGAGGAAATCTCACATTGAAGTGTGTTTTTTGTAAACGAGAAAGAAATGAAAAACCATTATGAATACATATCAAAAGCACAATGTCCACTTGTGCGAAAAATTGAGAAACTTGCTTTGATAATATTTATATCTGAAAAATTGATATAATCGAGTATAAAACATAAGTCAAAGAATATGGTTCCTATCAGGAATAGTAGGTTTTGTTTGATGAAGAAACAAATATTTCAGGGTATTTCCATTTAATTTTTGTGACTGCAAAGTCAGTGTATATATTAGTCTAATTATAGTTTATTTGTCCCAAGAAAAAGTAAAAAAAATTCAAAAAAGGGACAAGTATATATTTGCTGTGAATTTTAAAAAAATGTAAGGTCTCTATTTTTTAAGTTGTACAAAAGTTGAGTGAATTTATGGCCTTCGATAAAAAAAAGTCTGATATCAACTTCCGATTATTGCATTGAAGTGCTTCGACACTTATCCAGATTGTGTGGTTTTCAATTAAAGGTACATAGTTTTGAAAGTTGATGGAGTGATATATTGATCCTTCTAGAAGGAAAATGGTATTGATGAAATTCTAAAACTATATCAAAAAATTTGTGATATTGATGACTTATTTATTTTGTGGAAATTCATCTTCAATTAAATGATATAGATATAGAAATAAAATATTTCAATACATTAAGTAAGTGAAAATTAGACAAAGTATTTTATTTCTATATCTATATTATTATATCAAGAAACTTAATATTTTTTTTATACACATGAATTATTTTTTGTTCGATTTTATATATCATTGTTTTTATCACATTGAGATACTTCATTTCGAAATGTTCCATCATATATTTTTCTGAAAAGTTGAGAAAATCAAGAGTTTGGTAAGATGGTGTTTATAGGGGGAATCGAGAGAGGGCGAACCCCTGACTATATATAAGGCGAGTCAAAAGTCTCTGAACTGGCAAATAAATCTGTTGTTTTTCCAAGTTTGGTATCTATGTACAGTAGGGAACAGCAAAATTGATTATAACTCCAACTTTTTGTTTTCCTGGTACTTCTATTTGTTTTTTTAAATAGAACACTCCGAGATTTTTTTCTCGAAAAAGCCAAGTACAACCAAAGATACCGATATTTCAAAATAACCCGGAGGAAGAGTTTTAAAAGAAATTGAAAACAAATTGTCACATCTTCACCTTCAAACAAATGTGTAGTTGACATATATCAAATTTGCTTTGCACACAACGGAAATATTTGACTGTTTGGGAACGAACATTTGGCTTACCCTGTATATACAGCACAAGTTTTTTCGTGTCTTGCTTTCTTCAAAACGGTACTCTGTTTAAGCCACAGCTTTG
>WOGM01000325.1:0-13557 GCA_015342125.1 Leptinotarsa haldemani | reverse complement strand
CCTGTTGATCTAGATCTTCAGATGATGTGGTGCTGCAGGTTTTTCCGGGTTTTCCTGCAGCTGTAAAAGCAAATGCGCCACTGGAATCAAAGAAGTCGTCCCGGAGCGCCAATTAATTTTTATTGTTGTTTTTATTTTTATCGTTGTTTTAAAGAGAAATTGATCAAAAAATAAATAAAAATTAAGAAAGGAAAAAGAAAATAGAAATAAAAGTTGAGAGATTCCAAGCCACGTTAGTTCACGACGTGGCTTGGATATGGCTTGGAATCTCTCAACTTTTTATTTCTATTTTCTTTTTTATTTCTTTATTTTTATTTATTTTTTGATCAATTGTTCCATTTTTAGTTGTATTTTATATCACTATTATTTCATTTCAAGTTTTTTTGCTCAATATAATTGTTATTTTCAGCTATTCTTCGTTAAACTACTTCATGGATCGACGTTCCGACATCATCTCAAGTGACATTATCAGGATAACAAACAGATGAGAGTAACAAACGTTCAATGTTTTTTAAATCATTTTTATATGCTGTCCTTTCTATAAACACTACTATCGGTTTCGTAATTATATATGATGAATCACCATTTGATAATCATTAGTGGTGGTTATTGAGGGTGATTATGAAGTTTTGGAAAACTTCAATGAGTCAAAGGCTACTTCAATTTTTTGAATTCTGGGATGTTGAATTTGAACTGATCGTTTGCTATATTCAAAATTGATTTCATGTTGTACCTGTAGGTGACTCTGGAAAAGGAAAGAATAAATGCAATACGAAAATCAAAATATCCAATTATGAATTAAATAGGGCGTTGCAAAATATGAATACTGAAAAAAAGCCTTTGGGAATGAAACATTTCTCCAGTTTTTCCATACAACGCAATATTCAGCGACACCCCAACCACCCCAACCGACCTTGTGGATTTCGAAACATTCTTCTGATAATAATGCTACGTGATAATAACTCTGTTTTTCCTTTGAAGCACATATTTCTGCACAGAAACAAAGGAGAATGATTACCTCAGTTTTTGTAACGGTGGCGGTATGTGAGAATGGCATCTCTATCCTGGTGAGTAAAAGTTTTCAGCATAACAAAAAAGGATAAACGTGACGAACATATTGTGTTTGTTTCTTTGACGGTCTTGCTTTTGATGAAAATATAATAATCCCTAGTGGATTTGGACAGGGTGTATGAGATAATCAGTGAAGGGTTTTGGAATACTTTAAAAAGTAGATAAAGACTTTGTTCATTGTTGATTAGGTAGCAGAGGAGTAAAAAAAGGGAAGCAAGACCACGGTTAATAGTTCTATGAATGATAAGATGAATTGACTGGATAATTTTTGACTGTGATTATTGAAAAATTTCAAGAAAATATATATTGAAAAAATTGGATTTATTAGCAAGCAAACTCATTTAATTCACCCATTTCAAAACAGCCATAAATACATTTTTATTGTCTTCAAATATGGCGTTACTAACTCGACAAGTAGATAAGTGTCAGCTTTGAAACTACAATATTTCCACATACAATAATTCATTAGGGCTTCTAAATGAAAAATTCACAGATATATGTCAGTTCATTCGTATATAAGCACATGAGATCGAAGTTAGGTAGAGAAGTTTTTACTGATACCAGATACCACCTAATAATTTGAAAATATTCACGATAATAGCTCAAGACTCTTTCTATTTCTGGATTCATTTTATCTGAAGTTAACATAATTATGGTCATTAGGAATGCTAGATTTTCCAAATTATGTTTTTTCACAACTTTTTTCACAATTTTCGAAATTACTCATTATTTGTGGAGCATCTGATCTATAGACCTTACCCATTTTAAGTATTTCTTTCAAAAGAAAATACAAGCACTACAGGAGAATCATTAAGGCGCTCTAAGAGCGGTGCCTGTGCAAAACCATGTTTGACCACGTATTTGTCCGAAAGTATTAATCGAATTTTATAGGGCTACAGGTGTAGTGTACGAAAAGAAAAAACATATTCATACTTTTCTGATTAATTCGACCATTACTTGATGAAGTTGCATAGTAATTTCATAAACTACACCTCACGCTTTGATTTCCACAAACTTCATTTGAAGAACATATTACGACATGTTTCGATAACACAAGTGAAACATGTCGTTAGCGAAACATGTCGTGACATATTTTTTAAATGAAGTTTGTGGAGATCAAATCGTGAGGTGTAGTTTATGGAAAATCCTAATACTCTTATCAAACTCTAGTGCACATAGAGAAAAATCCCAACCAGCAAAGTTGTTTTATAATTTCATGGTGTTGCAACAGTTTTATTTTATAAGTATTTTATAATTACTTTCAAAATGATAATGGATTGTATTAGATGATCGGTGATCACAATACAGTTGTAGGCAATAAAAGTTTTTATTAACCTTGTCATAGAAACGTTTATGAAATAAAATTAAACAACCATTATAAAATAGTCATAACATTATCACAAAAACGTTTTTACAACTAACTTATAAGACTTATTTTCCTATAAAAGTAAATTGTTATGTAGTAGTTTTATAATACTATTCTGCAAGATTTTTGTGATAGTTATAAAACTATTTCATGCTTATTTTATAACTGCTTCCTGTAGCTTTAATGAAATTATTTTATTAGAATGCTTTCAGACACTATTTTATTTTCATTACCATACTGCCACTTCAATGATAATTATAATTACCTGTTATAAAATCAAATTGATTTTGCTAATATACATTTGTTGCCACCAAGAATAAACTGCAGCATTTGAGAACAACCAGCTGACATCGATTCCTAATCACAGCTTTGAAAAATTCTTCAAAATTTTAGTTGTGTTCAGTGAGAATATTTTTGTTAAGTTATTCAAGTGGGATACCATCGATATCGTGGTGGAAATTCGTTCTTCAGCAACTTCTGAAAATTTGATTTTTATTGAGTATAAGTACCCCATAAGTAAAACCAATATTTTCAAGGCATTGGGTTTAGTAACTGAGCCTTATCATTCACAATTCGGAAGACTGTAAAATACAGAGGGTTTACACTTTCAGGTATCAGTTTTTAAATTATCTATTTAGAAAATCTGAATATTTTGTTTTGAGTGAAGAAGTTTCATGATGACAAATTCAGGTACAGCAAGGTATGTTTCACAGAAAGTATTCAGAAGTAACTTCTCGAATAACTAATATCTACTGTCATATAGACGGTGACACATAAAAGATACATAACTCTGTCTTTTTCACACTTTCTGTGACAACTTGTTTGAATGGATGTTTGAATGTTCGAAAACTTGCTTTATGGGTTGCATAAAATTGATATTTTTTTCTTGTTCTGTATCGTCGTTCTACAGCATTATCATTCTGATAGTTTTTCTTCAGCAATTTGGTAGGTCATCAAATGACTTCGTTTTAGTTTATACATCATTGTAAATCAACTGGCTTCGGGCATAGAATTGTGGATTCGTATTAGCTTATAAGCATCAATGAGAGCTGGTTATTATTTACCCATGAACGGAACTATGGTGAACATAGATACTTAAAACGTAGATAAAGCGAGTCAAATCCAGCTTCAAAAGGACAAAACTATCAACTGAAAATATAGGCCTGAATTATCAAGCTTATTAAAGCTTATTATCAAGCTTATTAAAAGATGTATTCTAACATCAAAAACTTACCCGTCATTTCCTCTAAACGCACGATAAATCAAATATCAACAATATTCCATCAGCGTTCTTATAGGTTACGTCTAATATTCACCATATATTTAGCATTAGACAACGGATATTTATCATAAAAAAGGTAATATGTGATGAATATAAGTAATTTATATTATAAGAGTAACCAAAGTGTCGTTTATTAGCAAAAATGTTGCCAACTAACTCATAAACAGTCACAATAGTTGTGTACCGACTGCAGAGCCACAGCGGAGCAGAAAGGTAAACAAATATTCACAGGGCCGTATTCTTAGTATTCTGTGTGAAAAAACCATCAAAATAACGGAGTGCTTAGTTGTGTTTTGGAAAAATATTTCATATAGAAATGAGTTGATAGGATTGGATGGGAGTTCAGGTTTAGCAGCTAAACCATACAAGGTGATGCACGGCATTTTATCCATTTGAAAGTAACTAGGTTTCCGAAAATTTTGTGATTTGAGCGTATGCATTTGTTCGCGTTCAAATTCGATTGTATAGGTTCGCTACCCGCTTTCTATAATTAATTCGTGACAGTGTTCATATCCATAGGTATTCGTTAGTGTAATAGCCTTCGATGTTGAAATGTTGACTAACTGACGTATGATTAATTTTTGTGGCGGGTTCGAATACTCTATTTGTAACAAATATTTTTTTTATAATTTTTTGTTTAGTAAAAGAATGTATAAAGGTTGGTTTGGGCAAGTTTGGTTTTGTTTAAGTTATTTCAGAAAATACATCTTTAGAAATACGATCGGAAATCTTAATAGTGGATCTAGAACGGTTTGGTGGTGAGAGAAAACTCCAGTAATATGAGGTAATACTCTTGCAGAAACCTTCCATATTCTTAATACATAGTAGCTTACGGGCAAAAAAATTGAAAACACTTCGAACTATCCCACCTAACCTAGTGCTTCAATTTTTTTTTACGAAAAACAGGAAAAAGTTATTATAATGGTGAAAACCCGTCGTTTAGCATTTATAATCGATGAAAGAAATTTTTTAGTCAAAACATCCCGACAGATAATATTCATTCGAACAATATGTGAGAAATGTTTCATTCATACACACTTTTGTAGAAACCTATAGTTTTAAAAGTAGTCCGACTCTGCCGCAATACCATCACTCCCAGAGCTAAGTGTTTCTTAACAGTTTCATAGGTGAACATAGTAGCTAAAATACGTTGAAATGCTTGCTACTGATACCAATTCATCTTATAGAACGACGCCATTTTAAATGATAGCGATCCGGGATACTGAAATTAGATGGGTCGAAAATATGAAATACGGCACATATAGTGATATTTACAGCTGGAAAGTACATAAATATTATAACATTATATTATTTAGAATGAAGTGAGTTAAGTTTGCGACTAGAAAATTAATACGTCGACATAGTGAATTTTTGTATAATTAATAATTTTACCAAAAACATTTATAAATGGGTGGCACGCTTAAATTTTGCTAATAATATGCTATATATTTGTCAATAAAATTTCATTTGCAGTAAAAATATTATTCTTCGAAACACAAACAATGTTTTCAACAGTTTTATGAGTGCAGAAGTGAAATTTAAAAATGGCTTCAACCTATTTGTTAGTTTTCAGTTGTTGACATATCTATTATATTTTCCTAGACAAATTTTTTAGTAACTGCCAAAATGTTTATAAAACTGTTTTGTAGTGTTTGTAAAATGCCTTACAAAATATTGATAATAACTATAATGTTTTATAAAACGGTGCCAATTTCCTATCTATAGCAGTTTATTAAATACATTGAAAACATTTCTGGGAGTAATGCAGTTTTATAATTTGTTTCTCCGAAACGTTTCCGCCACTATTATAAAATACGAAATTGCTAGATGGGAATGAAAATAGCCGAAACCAAACTGGCCTCATGATACAAATTCCCGGCTAGAATTGGAACATCATGAACATGATTGTTACATCCACTTATACAAGCTTACTGAAAATTACTAAATGAATAATTTAATGAAAGTTAAAACTGGAATCTCTGGCGCGAAATAAATCCTGCACACACACTTTTTGTGATCAAAAGAACTGCAATTATTTCTGAACGCGCGGCGCGACAAGTATGGTATTTCTATTTAATAATTGAAAAAATTTAATCGATAGCAAAAAGAAATCAAAAGTGAAAGCGCATGCCAAATTTGGATTTTGTGTCGAATATAGAGAGAATATTTGGGTAAAAAAATCAATGAGAATCCCAAAAAATCAATCAATAGAACAAATATAGGCTGGTTAAGATCACAAAAAAATAAATGAATTCAATACAGGAGCTACTTGAAAATATTTCGATTTCACAAACGTTAAGAACGGCATGCCCTAGAACAAGGCCGCTCAACCTTTTTAACAGTCGGGCTAAACGGTAGATTCAGACTTCATGACGGGCCACTGACAATTCCTACTTCAGTTATTCTCAGGACACGCGCAATAAAAACCCAACCCAATATTGAGAAATAAAATTAAATGTTTGTTCATCAGGTAATATTATGAACAAACAGAGAGTATTTCATGATAAAATTTAGAGCTAAAAAAAAATTAAAGTAAGTAAATATGTACATTCTCAAGTCTAAATCTACGGCTAGTCGTTGCAGAAATCTGCAAAATCTTTTAAAGAAGTTTGGGCTTTCGGAGACAATTTTTTGGCAAAAAGCTTTTTAACATATCGTGATTTTGCTGTTCTACGAGTTCCAACTGAATATTGGCAGGATAACTAACTATTTACGCCTAACTTATTATGAAAGGATTCATAAAAATTTGTATAGTTTGTTTTTTGTTTTCAGTCTTGACATTTCTTCTCAAACGACTATGATAAGCATCGAATTTTGGATTGATATTTAGAATAATTAACAGGAGCAATATTGAGCTCCTCTTGTGTGGGGAAGGGGTCAATATTTTCTGGAGCCAAATCAATTGAAAAGGGATTTAATTTTGCTTCGAATCCGCTTATCAAATTAAACATAGTTGGAAGTGAACAATCTTCACCATGTAATTTGAGATTCAAAATATTGAGGTAATTCGAAACGTCAACAAAAAATGCAAGGTCTCTCAATCAGGCTGTATTCTTCAATAAATCAATTTCCAATGGTCAAGTCCCTTTCTGCTCTAAAAATTGCACCACTTGTTCTCTCAAGTTGAAGAAATGTTTCAACATGCTGCCCCTTGAAAGCTATCGCACAGCACAGTTGTAACTCTCTATATTCCCTGATTTCTTCTTCAAATAATAGTCTGAATTGACGTCTGTTAGGAGCTTTTGTACGTATGTAATTTATGGAACGTATGGAATTTATGAAATTTATGCACACAACGCTTCCTAGTGAATGATGCAATGATATAATAAATTTCCAGCTAAGAAATTCTGTGCGGGCCATTTAAATTTTTTTCCTGGGCCATATTGTGGCTCGCTGGCCTGGGGTTAAGCACCCTTGCCCTGGAACAACCACAAACAATCCGTTTTTGCAAACGAGATTGAGAAATATATGTCAGAAATTTCATATACACAAAATTAACCAACGGAGCAAAAGTAAAAATAGGTACGAACGAATAAAAAGCCAACAATTGTTATGAGGTCGGTTTCCGCACTTGAGAAAATTATTTTTGTAAAATTTATTGAAATTTAAATGATCAGTCTCCACTTGCCAGCTACTTGTTTTGATCAAATAATGAAATGGATATAATTGACTATAGAAATAATTTGTAGATAATAGATAGATTATATTACTTATGCGAAATAATAAAAATATTTAAATAGGTATATTTTTCAAGGGGAGATGATTTGCTTGACGAAACATTTTGTTTTTTCACTTCGCCATCTTCATGAAAATATTGTTCCGTTGGTCTCCGTAACATTTGTGCTCTTTCTTTTTTTGTATTCATGTATTTGTTTTTGGGCTGCGGAAGTTTGAATACATCGATTTTTCACAAAAATATATACCAAAAATTAAACATGACTATGATCGGTTCATCAGCTGAAACTTCTGAAAAACACCACCGAAATCAACAGTGCCAACACTAAACCTTCAACCTAAAAGACGAGGTGCAGGTGTAATGAATTGAGAGCGCTCTCTAAGTACCTATCGATACACTTTAGGGGTGAAAAGGAGTTGTCAGAAACAAGAATTCTCGATTAACAACCCCTACTTCCCAAGCCGTCCTTCTTTCCACCTACATCTGTATTCCGAAGAACACCTCACAAACACTCATCCCCATAAACATGAGCGGAGTTAAAAATTCAGACGCACTTGCACCTTTCCCAAAGTTTGAAGCATCTCGTCGCATTTTGAGTAGGATGTTGAAATAAATATATTATTAACGGTAATAATTTATTATCTCGGATATTTCTGGTGAAATATATGGGTTTTTTGAACTCCGGTTCAACTAGAAGTTTAACGTTGTTCAAGGAACTAAACTAACGGAACAACAGGGCATTGCCTCTTTTTTCACTAGTAGCTTTATCAGTAACTGTTTTGACATATTTCCAGTTTCTCTTCTTGAAGTTACTTGTTGGACTCAATGTACATACAATGGAGATGATATATATTCATATATACAGGGCTATTCAAATTCGTTTCTGTACATGGAGATCTCATAAACGGTAAGAGATAGAGTGTCAGTTAAATTATGGCAAAGTTGCGTATTTCAGACACCTATACAATGGTGTGAAAAAATTGAGTGAACCTCTTCGGGTTCTGGAAATATACAGGAAAAACCAAAAAATCGCAAATGATTTTTTTGCACATATCTTATTTATTAGCAGACATATTGAAAATCTGTTCACATTTTGCCATTGACACTTAATGGGTGCTATCAGAAAATGTCGATGAATCTTTTATACAAGGTGTCATCTGACTTGGGCCACCCCCATCTTTTAATTTTTAAATACGGATTTGTATTTTTTGTTGTAGTTCTTGTATCGTCGACAATCTCTTCATACTGAGAAATCAAATTTCATTTTATATTTCGGGATGTTTGGGTAATATTGTATTATAATTGTGTGAATTATTCCCTCTTGAATTACGGCCATGAAAATAGGTTGACTGAGTTGAATAAAAACACAATAGCAACTTTCACGTCTCCCTATTCACCGTAGAAATTTTCAAGATTTTTATTTTTAATTTTTAGGTACCTATTCATCTTTTTTCCCTTGCTCTGAGCGTTTTCTACAACAAACTTCGAATAAGAAAACCTTTTATGATTATCTGAAACATATCTACATCAAAAATTAATTATATGTGTTTTAATTAGCAGAAAGAGAAATGATAGCAATAATAACATCCGAAACGAATACTATAATTGTAATGAAAATTGAAATAAAGTAATATATATACACAAAAAAATTAATGGCGCAATAAATGTTCGAATTGGAGTCCATCCATTTTGAGACATTTTTGAATTCGGTTTTTCATATTATTCATTGCCCTTAATACACTTGTTTGCTGCATTGTTGCGAAATCATTCAAAATCCCCAATCTCGAGACTTCCACATTTTCTATCTCTTTGCCAGCGTAAATCCTATTTTTGAATGTCACCCATAGAAAATAGTCCAAAATAGTAGAATCTGGTGATCTTGCAGCCAACTTATTGGCCCATTATTTGTTTCGAAATGGAAGGAGGCCTCCAATTCGTACATTTATTCCGTCAATAACTTTTTTGTGTATATAAAATACTTCATTTCAATTTTCATTACAATTATAGTGTTCGTTTCGGATGTTATTATTGGTATCATTTCTTTTTCTGCTCATAAAAACACAAATAATATATTTTTGTAGATATGTTTCAAATAATCATGAAAGATTTCCTTATTTGAAGTTCATTGCAGAAAACGCTCAGAGCAATGGAAATATGAAAAAAATATGAATAGGTACATGGAAATGAAAAAAAACTCTGTAAAAACTCTACGGTACATAGGGAGACGTGGAAGTTGCTATTGTGTTTTTATTTAACTCGGTCAACCTATTTCCAGGGCTGTAATTTAAAAGGGAATAATTCATCCAATTATAATCAAATATTACGGAAACATCCCGAAATATAGAATGAAATTTAATTTCTCAGTATAGAGTGAACCTCTACGATTCAAGAACTACGTGGCCCAAGTGGGGTGGCCCAAGTAAGATGACACCCTGTATTAAAGATTCATAGACATATTCTGATAGCCCACATTAAGTGCCAATATCTACTTATAAAGAGTTTTATTGATTTTTTTCACATCACTGAATAGGTCTCTGAAATAAGCTACTTTGCCACAATTCAACCGACACTGTATTTCTTATTGTTTAAGAGATCCTCATGTACAGAAACGAATTTGAATAACCCTGTATATATGACAGAAATACCAAAAACCCTAAAATTTTATCACCAAATTTCCATTATTCAAAAAGAACTTCGTTAGTTAGTAATACCAAGAAGTTAAACAGCATGATTGATAGGATGAATGGTTTTCTCTATTGCTGGTTGCTCCATTGGTATTGCTCAAATATAACCAAGTTTGAGTTTGAAAATGTGTTCATTTAGAGAAAATCTTTATGTCGAGTGGTATTCGTAACGATTATTTCCTTTAATACTCTCATTTGGATGCATCGATATAAGAACAAAATGTCAATTATAAATAAATAAATGTCATTACCTGAATAACAAAAAACTTCTTTCATCTACGCGGCTACATATATCATCAATACGTCTATTTTCTTCTTGATTTCATTGAAATTTTCAATTACGTCTCCATCTGAATTGAAAATGTCTCATCGTACGAATAAGTTTCGATTATTATCTTGAGATTTCTGGATATCGTATATGAATTTTTGATATTCAAGAAGAAGTTTTACTTGAAGGATTGTTTTCTCATTTTAGTTAGGTTATGTGACAGTAAAGTGTGGCAATTCATTTTTCATCTCTGTCTCTTGTATCTGTTCATTGTATTTGCGAGTTTTATATGATCAACATATTCTTTTGAGTTGTCTCAGTAGAGTTAGGATATAGTTACGATCATAGTATCATAGTATCAAATGAAACCTGCGGATTTTTGTAGAAGCATTAATGAAAAGTTTTTATATTTTGTCACAATTATATTTGAATTCATTGAATCAATTTGATCAGGACAGTAATTGAAATTGTGAGAATGAATCATAACTGAGACCTGAGAGTTACATATGATTGAAAAATGAATACGTTCAGATGCCAATTCCATGATTTTTCAGTTTTATCACTGTTGAAAGAGTTTCATCTTTGTGAACATTTTAGCGGCCTAGCCTACAATTTATCCATAATTTTATCGGTTCGATGAAAATAATCGTTTTGAAACAGTAATTCACAATGATTTGAATAATCACCCAGTTCACAAGCAAATTTCGTTGTCTTCAATGAAATGAATAAAACACTTTTGTCCAATTAATTACCACTGGTAGATTTTATTTATACGACCGTATAAAACTGTCAGTTCCATACTTGATAATGGAGTCAAACCCAAAACCGGTCGTATAAATAAAATCTACCAGTGGTACTTAGCCAACAGTGTATTATTCATTTCAATGAAGTGATAATGAATTACCATAAAATAAATAAGTCATCAATCACACATATTAAATTTTCAAGTGTCTAGATACTTGTGCAAACTGAGGAAAAGTGTGGGTTTCAACTTTCAACTGACGATCTCCGGCATGGGCAATTATAGACTAAAGGGATTACAATCTGGGGAACTCGGCTATGTCAACCATTTGCCTCCGGCTGATACTTAAAATATTCAGAAACAGGAAAAATATGAACCTGACCTCAATAGGGATTACTTGAATAAAACTCTCGTCCCACCTCCTACTCATAAAATTGATTGAAAAATATTTTGTAATTTTCCATAGTTTTCAATTCTCAGTTACTTATGAACATATTCTCAGATTTTTCATATACTGCATTCAAAATAGCAAATAAATATGTATAAAAAAATCACTGGTCAATGGTTTCTTACTGCACTGTAAAATATGTATCTCAAAAAATGCCTCAGTATGAAGACGTTGTCGAATGAGCAACCAGCTGTCAGCATCAAGGTCGTGTTAGGAATCACTCGTTAGTCCTTAGTTCGCAAAAGTTTCGACTTTTGAGGATTATTGTTCGCAGGAGTGCGATAGCTGGTTAACGGAGAAAATATATTTTAAACAAATTCAACGAACATATCAATTGGAACTCCATTACTAATAAAAATGTTTCTATCACATCAAACTTTCAATATTCAAGTTGATTCAAATTTGGAACATGTCTCATATAAGAGTATATGAAGCTTTACTTCCAAGCCTACTCTGAAGCTACTACATTATATGAGAATAGAAAAAATATTTGATTATTGACCTGTAGATCACACACTTTGCTCTCTAGTACTTTTGATGGAAAATTAATTGTCTTTCATGTATATGTATTCGAACAAGTTAGCCCACTTGACTGCCTCTCAGATGAAAACATTATATTGTGTCCCTCATAATTTCTTGAATGAATCCACGTTATTCAACAAAATGGTAAAAATTCAGAAAAAAATAAGTCTGATCGTGATATTGTTTTCAGAAGTAGATGTACAGTTGATTCACATTGTACTGACTTGTCATTACCAAATTTATCATTCGAATTCTTTTGTGTTATACCTATTGCTAAAGTGAACAGCAAAATAGTCTGCAGTTTCTTTAGGCTGATCAATTATTTTGTCTCCTACTTTGCCGGAGGGTTTTCTATTTAATATTACTGTTCTTCATAACCTCATAGATCTTTTTTCCTTCACTTATCAATTTCTTACAGCTTCTTTATTAATTCTGCAATTTGGTCATTTGTCATATACGTTTAGTTTTTCTATCGAGTTGAACATATTTTTGCTGCCTCACTCTTTGCAGACAATTTCATTCAACTACAGAATTCAAATAAACAAGAAAATGTTTTATCAAAGCACATATTAAAAATGTGTTGTTGATAAAACTTTTTTGAATTCCCAACCTCTACTTATCATGTTAGAAATATAGGTTGGTCCTTATATTTTTCACATTCAGCTGCCAGATGATAACCCATATTTGATTGCATTATATATGCCCTGGTCATTCATTTGGTATGGTTTGTGAATATGTAATCAATTTCTGATTTTGAATTTTCGCCATGTTTGTTGTAACCTATTCTATTTGGCTCGCTTGGAAGAATTTCTGTTAGACCTGTTAGACGATTAGTATCGTGTTCTGGATAGGTTGGTAACAATCTGAATCAGCAGCATTTACATTTCTGTCTACTAGATTACGTAACAGAATCAACACAAATCAAACAAGAACAAGTTTTTGCTATAAACATATCTGATCGATGTTGGGTTTGAGCACTTTCCCATGAGAACTGATAGCCACAAGAAGGAGCAGTATCAAGAGGCAATATTTTCATTCCTTATTGAAATATGACTGGGATATCGTTTTTTATAGTTACCTAGAACCTTCCTAGAGTTTATTCGAAAATTAGATAAAGGAGAAATAACTTTTCTCGACATTCGATTTAATATCATGACTATGAAATATAATGTGTAGTATACATATAGTCAAATGCAGGCTTCAGGTGAAAAATAGAGAAAATTACTATTCTTCGGTTTTTTCAAAAACTTGGTTATCTCTCTCATTTGTTTTTTCAATTCTGAAACCAAAAAAAAATATATATGATATTTAGGAAAGTAAACACAATCATACATACATATGGTATTATAACTTCTGTCAAAAGAACTGATATTTGAAATGGTCAGTAAAGGCAATAGTTTTAAAACTCTGCCTAAAAAATCTGTTCAAAATCTGTTTTTCCGTTAACCAGCTGTCGCACCCCCACGAACGACAACCCTCAAAAGTCGAAACTTGTGCG
>WOGM01000324.1:0-13594 GCA_015342125.1 Leptinotarsa haldemani | reverse complement strand
CGATGACTCTAAATTAACTATTGCAGATATTGAATACTGTTTAGTCGCCGCTTTTAGAAATTTGTATGGTTTAAGCTGGTAAATACCTGATTTATAAATTTTTTATTATATTCCGGTTATTGAAAATGACTACTTTAGGAAGTTTTGAACAAATTGAGTATAAGATTACTCATAGTAAACTAAACGTAGTAAAACAATTGCATTACATTTGTTTTGATAACGAAGGCGAACCCAGAAAAGTAAGAAAGGCTATCCGTGGTTTTTCTGGCTTTGATTTCGACAAGGGTTCCGATTCATACGCGAAAAAATTAGACGACGTCAAGAAACATGTTAAATTGCATGATTTAATAGCCATTTGCTACATTCTTGATTTGAACGTTGGTGCAGAAACTACAGACGCAGCCGATCGTATTTGTTCATACTTGATTAACTTTGAAGGTGATGAAAATGGAAATGACGAAGAAGAGGACGAAGAAGAAGACGAAGAAAATGAGACTGAAGACGAAAACGTTAACGACGCTAGAAAGAATGCAAACGAAGACGAAAGCAGTGAAGACGAAGAAAAAGAAAAAGACGATAATAAGAAGAAAGGTACGACAAACAAGAAGAAAAGAGGCAAAGATGTTAGAGACAAACAGAGACCCTCCAGTACCACAGTACAGCACGAAGTAAGAAAACCTGATACGTTTTCTTTGACGTTCAGAGATATCGAAGATAGTATAAGACCTTTTGACGGAAAAGACAGTTATCCTGTGAAGACGTGGATTCAAGATTTTGAGGAAATTGCCGAAATTACAGGTTGGAATGAACTCCAAAAATTAATTTTTGCTAAGAAGAGCCTTAGAGGGTTGGCAAAGTTATTTGTCCAATCTGAGCGAGGTATCACGACGTGGGCAATTTTAAAAAAACGTCTGATCAAAGAATTCGAGGTAAAAGTTAGCAGTGCACAAATTCACAAGTTACTGATGACGAGAAAGAAAAAATATGATGAATCAGTACAAGAATATGTTTTGGCCATGAGAGAAATAGGCAACAGAGCGAACATTGAAGATGAAGTTATAATCCAGTATATCACAGAAGGAATACAAGATGAGACTACCTATAAAGTTGTTTTGTATGGAGCAAGCAATTTTGCGGAGTTTAAAGAGAAAGTTAAAGTTTATGATCAGATACAGAACCAGAAAAAGAAATCGTTTCCCGGATCAAGCAACTGGAAGTCGAAGAACGAAAATACAAGAAAAGAACGACAGGAAAATCATTCGACAAGGACTGACATACAGAAGGCTGAAACTTGTTTTAACTGCGGCCAAAAGGGCCACAAATCCAAAAGATGTCCAAACAAGGCAAAAGGTACTAAGTGTTTCAGTTGCAATAATTTTGGTCACATTTCCACAAGGTGTCCGAACAAAGCATCGACTTCAAACAGCGCAACAACTAGGCCAAGTACTAGTACTGATACCGCAAATGTTAGTGTCGTAGAAGTTATTCCCAAAAATGCTGTGGATGTAACTATAAATAATGTGGTTTTAGCCGCATTATTCGACACAGGTAGTGATCTATGCACAGTAAGAGAAGACGTGTACAAAGAAGCATTTCAAGATATTGAGTTATCCAAGGACACTTTAATTGTAAAAGGTTTAGGTGAAGGAAGTCGAGTAAAAACATTGGGATCTTTCAAGAAACATGTCATGGTAAATGATGAAGAATTTTATTTGGAATTCCACGTATTACCTATTAAGTCGACGGCGTTCAAGGTCATAGTAGGAAATAACATATTGAAGGAGGCTGAAGTTAGTATCAATGAAGATGGAATCATGATTTATAGAAGAGAAAAAGGAAACTTTTTAATGCAAATGACTATAGGTGAAAAAGAAGAGAAAGAAGTGGATGTAGATGTGAGGCATATCAAAAATGAAGAATACAAGGAAAAGGTGGTGGAATTAGTAGAAAACTATAAGCCGCAGAAGATTGAAACCACTGGAATTGAAATGAAAATTATATTGAAAAGTGAAGAGCCCATCTACCAGAGACCGAGAAGATTGTCCGTACCAGAAAAAGAGGAGGTAGATAAACAAATAGACGAATGGCTAAGAGACGGCATAGTTCAACCAAGTTCATCCGATTTTGCAAGTCCAATAGTAATCGTGAGGAAAAAAGACGGACGGGCTAGAATATGTTGTGACTACAGACTGCTAAACAAGCATGTTATCAAGGACCGCTTTCCTTTACCGCTCATAGAGGACGTTCTAGATAAATTGCAAGGAGCTTCGGTATACAGTACCATAGATTTAAGAAATGGTTTTTTCCATGTATCAGTCGAACCAAACAGCGTGAAATATACATCTTTTGTGACGCCTACCGGCCAGTTTGAATTTCTGAAATGTCCGTTTGGATTTTGTAATAGTCCGGCAGTTTTTCAGCGTTTTATCAGTTATATCTTCAGGCCATTGACATCAAAAGATATTGCCATTTACTACATGGACGATATAATAATACCTAGTAGAGACGAAGAACAAGGTGTAGAAAGATTGAGATTAGTGTTGGAAATAGCAAAAAATTATGGCTTAGACATTAAGAAGAAGAAGTGTCAATTTCTGAAAAGAAGAGTGGAGTTTTTAGGATATATTATTGAAGATGGGAAGGTGCAACCCAGCAAAGCTAAGACGATAGCAATACAGAAATTTCCAGAGCCAAATACGCCGAAGCAATTACAATCATTCCTAGGTCTGACGGGATATTTCCGAAAATTTATTCCTTCATACGCAATGATAGCCAAACCACTTAGCGATCTGCTGAGAAAAAATATACCATATATTTTTGAAACTGACCAAAAACAAGCTTTCATCAAACTCAAAGAACTGCTGTGTAGTGAGCCTGTGTTAAAAATCTTTCTTAGAGGTTGCGAGACTGAGTTACACACGGACGCAAGTAAGCATGGATATGGTGCTTGCTTGATGCAAAAATCCTCATCTGATGGTAAACTTCATCCAATATATTATATGAGTAAAAAAACGACGCCCGCTGAAGAAAAATACACAAGTTACGAGTTGGAAGTTCTAGCCATAATACAAGCCGTTAAGAAATTCCGCATTTATTTGATAGGAAATGAATTTAAAATAATCACCGATTGTTCTGCGTTTCAAAAAACCATGGACAAAAAAGATTTGACCACCAGGGTGGCCAGATGGGCATTATTGCTGGAAGAGTATAGATACAAGTTGGAACATCGAAAAGGTAATCAGATGTTACACGTTGACGCTTTGAGCAGATACCCGATAATCATGACGATGAGCGAAGACAAAGACGGAATGACAGTAAGGATTAGAAAAGCACAAGAGAGTGATGAATATTTAAATAGCATAAAGAAGATATTAGAAAAAGAAGAATACGAAAATTATTTTGTGAAGAGGAAAATGTTGTATAAACTCAAGGATGGAATAGAATTGATGGTGGTTCCCAAAGGCATGCAAACGGAAATTATTAGAAGAGCGCACGATATTGGTCATTTTTCGGTTAAGAAGACAGAAGAAGTTATAGAGAGAGAGTTTTACATGCCTAAACTCAAAGAAAAAATTGGAAAGTTCATAGCCAATTGCGTAGAATGTATATTGGGGAATAGGAAGGAAGGAAAAAAAGAGGGTTTCCTGCATTCTATACCTAAACAAGATGGAGTACTGCACACCTACCATGCAGATCATCTGGGTCCAATACCCTCTACTAATAAGAACTATAAATATATTCTCGTAATCATCGATGAATTTACGAAGTTCGCATGGCTCTACGCTACAAAGTCGACTACGTCCAAGGAGACGATAGCTTGTTTTGAAAAACAGAAACAGATTTTTGGAAATCCGGTTCGAATCATCACTGATAGAGGTACAGCCTTCACTTCGAATGAATTTCAGGAATACTGTAAGAATGAAGGAATAGCACACATCTTGATTACAACTGGTGTACCTCGTAGTAACGGACAAGTGGAAAGGATTAATAGAATCATTATACCTGTACTAACTAAATTAAGCATAGAAGATCCTACAAAGTGGTACAAATATTTAGAAAGGGTGCAACGAGCACTTAATTCGACATTTCAACGAAGTATTGCAACTTCACCATTTGAAGTTTTGATGGGAGTCAAGATGAGGAATAAAGAGGATCTGGAAATCAGAGAATTACTGGAAAGGGAGTGGATAGAAGAGTTCAACGAAAACAGAGAAGAAATACGGAGTCGAAGCAAAGCTCAAATTTTGAAGGTTCAGGAGGAGAATCGTAAAATATATAATTTGAGGAGAAAGAAACCCAAATTATATACTGAAGGTGACTTAGTTGCTATAAAGCGAACTCAGTTTGGGGGTGGGCTGAAAGTTCACAAGAAGTTCTTGGGTCCATATGAAGTTGTCAAAGTTAAGCCGAATGAACGGTACGACGTTGTAAGAGTTGGAATTCATGATGGCCCTATGAGGACCTCTACTTGTAGCGAGTATATGAAGCCGTGGATCGACAATGAATCGGAATCCGAGGCGGATTCATGTCAGGACGGCCGAATGTAGGATAACTTTTTCTTTTAATTAATATTTATTCATAAGTTTAACTACATTAAATTGCTCCTGGCAACAGCGCCACAAACCCTGAGACAATGTTCAATTTCTGGGAAAACGGGCGATCCCATTCTTCTGGGAAGGGGTTCGTTATTCATATGCAATAATCACGTCGCAGACAAAAAGTAGGTAAAATAGGTCAGTCGGTGGTAAGATTTGACGGAACGAAGATTAAGACGAATCGACAGCCGGGTCGATATTCTCCGTTTACGTTTTAGTTCAGTGCTGGATGTATTACTGTAATAACTGATTGATGTTTTTATGTGCCGTATGTTCTAATTGTGACAGTGTTTAACCAATTGTTGTTTTCTATCGTTAATATACTTTTATTCTTGTTGCATCTGAGTCCATATTATTATATTCCCTAGACAACTATAAAAAGCCTACATACATGTTAGTGAACTTGCACATTTTTGGAATAGAAATAGCTCAGGAATAATCATCTTATTTCATCAGTCACCTTTGTAACTTTTTTTTCATTTTAAAGTTACGTTGCATGTGGTAACTCTGTGGATGATATTTAGGGTCTTTCTTTATGCGCTTAATATTTATTAATTTAAATGAAACAAGTTACAATAAATATCGTATATAATTGATTTCACAACTTTTTATTAATGTGTGATATTCCTAATTAGTTGAAAGACAGCAGTATGCATTCAAGGCAGCATCTCCAGTTAAAAGTGCATCTGATGACCATGAAGTCATTGAACCATCTTTGCGTCCGAAAAGAAGATGTGTTTAAACTCTCCTGCGTCTGGCTGGTACGAACTGTTTCGGACGATTATAAATGAATAAATTTAATTGATTTCATATTCTTTTCACAGTACGAAGAAATCCAAGAAGGGCAGTATCAAGAAGGAACTATTTTAAAGGAGGGAAAGAGTCGCCCCTGGCACGAAATACATGTTAGTGAACTTGCACATTTTTGGAATAGAAATAGCTCAGGAATAATCATCTTATTTCATCAGTCGCCTATGTAATTTTTTTTTCATTTTAAAGTTACGTTGCATGTGGTAACTCTGTATATGATATTTAGAGCCTTTCTTTATGCGCTTAATATTTTTTAATTTAAATAAAACAAGTTACAATAAATATCGTATATAATTGATTTCACAACTTTTTATTATTGTGTGATATTCCTAATTAGTTGGAAGACAGCAGTATGTATGCAAGACAGCATCTCCAGTTAAAAGTGCATCTGATGACCATGAAGTTATTGAACCATCTTCGCGTCCGAAAAGAAGATGTGTTAACACTCTACTGCGTCCGGCTGGTAAGAAATATTTCAGACGATGATAAACGAATAAATTTATTTAATTTCATATTCTATTCATAGTACGAAGAAATCCAAGAAGGGTAGTACCAAGAAGGAACTATTTTGAAGGAGGGGAAGAGTCTCCCCTGGCACGAAATACATGTTAGTGAACTTGCACATTTTTGGAATAGAAATAGCTCAGGAATAATCATCTCATTTCATCAGTCGCTTTTGTATCTTTTTTTTTTCATTTTGAAGTTGCGTTGCATGTGGTAACTCTGTATATGATATTTAGGGTCATTCTTTATGCGCTTAATAGTTTTTAATTCAAATGAAACAAGTTACAATAAATATCGTATATAATTATTTTCACAACTTTTTATTAATGTGTGATATTCCTAATTAGTTGGAAGACAGCAGTATGTATGCAAGACAGCATCTCCAGTTAAAGGTGCATCTAATGACCATGAAGTTATTGAACCATCTTAGCGTCCAAAAAGAAGATGTGTTAAAACTCTCCTGCGTCCGGCTGGTAAGAACTGTTTCAGACGATGATAAACGAATAAATTTAAATTATTTCATATTCTTTTCACAGTACGAAGAAATCCAAGAAGGACAGTACCAAGAAGGAACTATTGTGAAGGGGGGGAAGAGTCGCCCCTGGCACGAAATACATGTTAGGGAACTTGTACATTTTTGAAATAGAAATAGCTCAGGAATAATCATCTTATTTCATCAGTCGCCTTTGTAACTTTTTTTTTCATTTTAAAGTTACGTTGCATGTGGTAACTCTCTATATATTTAGGGTCTTTCATTATGCGCTTAATATTTTTTAATTTAAATAAAACAAGTTACAAAAAATATCGTATATAATTGATTTCACAACTTTTTATTAATGTGTGATATTCCTAATTAGTTGGAAGACAGCAGTATGTATGCAAGACAGCATCTCCAGTTAAAAGTGCATCTGATGACCAAGAGGTTATTGAACCATCTTCGCGTCCGAAAAGAAGATGTGTTAAAACTCTCCTGCGTCCGGCTGATAAGAACTGTTTTAGACGATGATAAACGAATAAATTTAACCCTTTCGCTCATACTGTATTCAATTGAATACATTGAATTCATAATTTTTTTCTGAGTAGATACGACATTATCATCACGTCAGTTCATGATGTATTCAATTAAACATTCTTTATATTCGATATGTACGATGTGCTGCCATCTAAAACCCAATAGTTCAACTAATAGCAAAATCTATTCACGGAGTTCCACGGACGAACAGATTCCGTACTGAACAGCCGTCAATTATGTACGTCAAAACCTGATACAAATAAAGAAAACAGGTTGTTGATTGTTTTGATTTATAGACAAAACATAGGCCAGTTGATGAGAATACTTGAAATTGCAGAAATTTGAAAAAGTGCTGCGTGATAATTATTTTGATTTGACGTATTCAATTGAATACAGAGTGAACCGAAGGTTGGGGAAATAATGGTAAATATTATCTAACTCTATATTACCTTTTCAGAAATCATTATCATTCTGTATTTTAGAGTTCAAAACGTCATATGAGGAATCCTTTGAGTAATGAGGAATTGTTGGAATTGATGGAAAGTGGCCTTTCTGACATCGAATTCCTCAGCGATGAGGATGGTGATGATGGTTGGAATGAGGGGAGTGAGGGTGAAGACATTTTTGATATTGAGAATGACGAAGAAGTCGTCGAGGATTTTCCTGAAGACGAGAGCACACCCGGAAGTCAGGAGGAGCCAGATATAGAACCATCCACGAGTGCCATTCAGCCAAGTACGCCGAGTACTTCTGCAGGAAATAAAAAAATCAAGAAAAAGGGTATGTCTGAAAAGGAACTTAGGATTGAAAACTTCATGAAAAATAATGAGTTGACCATGAAGGCAGACATAAGCTGGAGAACTGGACTCACCTATTTTGCACCGGAAATAAAATGGCATGAGGATTCCATCCCAGAAATTGTAGACTTGAAAAGCCCACTTTATTTTTTCAGTCAGTATTTCACTCAGGAGCTTTTTGAAATGATGGCTGAGAATACTAATCTCTATGCAGTACAGCAAGCTACCAGATTTTGTCATACAACGGTAGAGGAAATGAAAACTGTCGTGGGAATTCATATACTGATGGGAAATTTACATTACCCACGTATAAAATGTTACTGGAACTCACAACTACAAATTCCCAACATTGCCAATAGTATGCCCGTGAATCGATTCTACAAATTACGTCAAAATATTCACTTCGTCGATACACAGGAAAATAATGCTGGAAATGAGGATAGAATGTGGAAAGTTAGACCTTTGTATGATTCAATTAGGAAAAGATGCCTGTCACTGCCTTTGGAGTCACAATTGTGCATAGATGAGCAGATGGTCCCTTTCAAAGGCAACCTCAATGTCAAACAATATATAAAAAATAAACCTACCAAATGGGGAATCAAAATCTTCGCTCTATGTGGTCGCAGCGGAATCATGTACGATTTCATTATATACCAAGGTTCTACAACCCCGTTCAAGAAAGATCACCTTGACTATTTTGGCCTAGGGGGGGCTGTCATATCAACATTGGCAGAGAGAATCACTGAACATAGTTTTCAATTGTATTTTGATAACTATTTTTCAAATTACAATGTTCTGCAATATCTTCGCAACAAACAAATCTATGCCTGTTGCACAGCCCGTGTTGACAGATTTCACAAGCCACCTTTTTCTAGTGATAAAATAATGAAGGCAAAGGGTCGAGGTTCTGTTGAAGAACTTATTAGTAAGGACGGCGAAGTGATTTTGACAAAATGGTATGACAACAAAAGTGTCGTCTTAGCATCAAATTATTTAGGAGTTGGAACTCCAGATATTTGTCAACGATGGGATAGGTCCCAAAAAAAATATATTGATGTTTCTAGACCAGAGGTTGTTCAGAATTATAATTCAGCTATGGGTGGAGTTGACAAATTGGATTTTCTAATCACCATCTATCGAACTTTCATAAGGTCTAAAAAGTGGACACTCAGAATGTTCACGCATGGTATTGATCTCGCATGTGCCAACGGGTGGTTAGAATATACAAGGAACGCCAAGCTTCTCGGAATTCCAAAACAAGATATTTTGGATCTCTTGGCCTTCAGAGCATATGTAGCAGAGGCACTAATAAAAGCTGATAAGCCTGTAATGAAAAGAAAAGGTCGACCATCCTCAGAGCAGAATTCCCGTAGTTCGACCCCAACTACGTCAAAACGACCTAGAACTGAAACCCGACCAATCTCAGATGTGAGATTTGATAACATTGGACATTTCCCGTCTATCGATGGAAAATCTTATGCATCCAGGTGTAAAAATCCTGAATGCAAAGGGCAAAGTCGCGTTATGTGTGTGAAGTGTGAAATTCATTTATGTCTTTCCAAACATAAAAATTGTTTTATGCGATATCATATAAAATAAATTCGATGATAACTCAAAATAATCTGTATTGAATATTATTCTCCTATCAATAACCTTTGAATGAAAATATAAAAAAAATATTTTCCATTTTACCTACCATTCATAATGTATTCATTTGAATACATGTCATAACTCATAAACTGACAAAAAAAAGAAAAACTGCTAATACCAAAATTTTTCAAAAAAATCGTTTGTAATATATGCCAAATTTCAGATTTTTCTTTCCAAGAACAAAAAGTCGTGAGCGAAAGGGTTAAAGCTCCAAATTCTTCATTTGGAGCTTATTATCAACATTTTGATATGAAATTTCATTATATTTTCTCGTAGGTTACTATAACTTCGCAGAGCAAGTGAATTTTTACATCAATACCACAAATCACCCAAATATTAAGGTGGAATTTGAAGCTGACTGTGAAAATAAAGGCCGATTCAACCGAACTTCCTCATGTTATGGAATTAAAGATAAACCTGTGAACTTCAAAGTGACCCTTATGCTCGAAAAACATCCTGAATATTCAGAAAGAGTAAGTTCAATGATAGTTCCAGCAACTTAGTGAAAACCTTATGGCTATTAGATAGTTTTGTAACGATATAAAATGTATGATCTCAGTAGCATTAAGGCAGTTTCACTTCAAAGGGAAAAATATGGAGTTTTACTCCCTAGTTCATGCTTTATGGTAGATCATAATATATATTTCTACAACTCATGTGATATAGGGGAATGAGGGGGTGGCTCACATAAACAGAAATATCCTGACTTGTCTTGATGTTAACAATGTGCACATATTTTTCACCTTACGGTTTATTTCGTTTGTTTTTCTTTTCATTTAAGGAAAAATAGTGACTTTTGACTCATGTGTTACCTAAATTGAAAAAACTTCTATGATTTACGATTTTAGGGACAAATGGATACATTATTCGTCGAGGAAAAGAATATTGCAGAGAAACTGGAAGTTTCTATAACGTACGCGGGAATTTGTAAATGTGTGAATAAGCCAAAAGTAGAACACTGCGAGAATGGGGAGATCGATGGATGTGGAGACTGCATCTGCAAACAAGGCTGGTATGTCCTAAGTTCTTCACAAAATATATCAATCAATCAATCAATTATATATTTTATTCAGAGACCCTCCTACTGTAGTAGGAGGAGAGCCAAGAAGATGACAGTACGACTAGCTGTCGAAAGCGCTCGCAAATAATTAATAGAAGATATAAAGCTTCAAATCCTTTTTGTGAATTTTAATATTAAAATACTGAAAGAAAAGGAAAATAAGTTGCATCATTCATAAAAAAAGATATAATATATTGTCAAAAGGATTCGCTAAAGTACTCTTCCAAGTTTTTCAACAGGAAGGTAGGTACCTATTTGTTCTTCTGGATTTTTAAAACTTAAGTTTAAACTCATGACTTAAACTATGACTTAAGTCATAGAGAAAACCAAAATTTTTAATCGTATTCAAAAAAGACTTTATTGTGAGATTTTCACTAAACGATTTTACAAAAACGCAACATGTGTTTCGCCAAACAATGGCTTCTTCGGGTTATGTTAGTTAGTTATGGATTTTCATCAAGTATCGGCCAATTCCATCATATACAAAATTTTCAATTGATTGTGTTGTGTTGATTTGAAGACAAATCCTCGAATCCATATTGTTCATCACAGAATCAATCATGGTATTAAAAAAATGTTTCATACCGGTTTTTGGCTGTAGGTTGATCGCTGCATTCATAATCAAACATTTTTTTCTTTTTGGATATCTTTTTACTAGTAAAATCTTTGAGCAAATCGTAATTGCTTTCCTCAATAAACTGATGAGCGTCAGACAATCATTTTTCGTAAGCAATTTGTCGATATTCTTTGAATCACGAAATGTAAGCAAAGGTTCAAGAGTAATGCTTAAATATACTTGTACAGATAGCCATAATTTGCTTATGGTATTGACATGCGTTAATAATTTTATAATATATAATATAGTTTATCAAAAAAAGAAATATACGAATGTTTCCTTCAAATGATTTCGTACGCCTAAGTGTGGAATATCTTTGGGTTGAGAATTTTGTAATGTATTAATTATAAAAAAAATCATGGCGTGTACTTTTGGAATCCTTTAAAAATAATTTTCGTCTTTGAAGTGCGATGTGAAAAATAATTCAAATCAAGTAACTTCACGACGTTTCCGACGTATCCACAATCGTCTTCGGATAATGACTGTCATAACCCTCTGCTTGGCAGCTGAAAACAGTTTCTATGTTCTATCAGCTACCGTTTACGTATTCACTAATTTTGTGACTTTCAACTGTCAGTTCACGCATAGAAGCTGTCATTTGACGGATCAAAACTGACAGATGACGTATTGTAACGGAGAATTAACGTATAAAAACCGACGATTGAAGATAAATTTGACACGTCTCTTGTCAGTATTGATACGTCAACTAACACTTTTAAAGATAACGGGTTATTGTTGTTAACCTCTCAAAATGAAATGATTCGTTTTGTATGCAACTTTTTCAAAAGTAACAATTTTCAGTCAGATGGTCCTTTTTTGTCTGACTGGTTTAAGTTTGACGATAGTCGTGTCACGAAGTGACACGACTTAATTTATTGGAGCTTCTCCGAGACACCCTACAGTTTCTTTTATAAGAGAGACTACATTGGTAGATCAAGATCTTCAGATGATGTGGCGCTGCAGGTTTTTCCGGGTTTTCCTGCAGCTGAAAAAACAAATGCGCCACTGGAATTGATAAAGTCGCCCCGGGGCGCCAATTAATTTTTATTGTTATCTTATAATTTCATGATTTCTATTTTGAAAGTGTTATACTAAGTTATTTTTAAAAGAATATTTTTCTGTAAGAAACAATACTGAAATAGAGTGGTTTTTTTGACTGTCTAACTTACCCTGTATATATTGCACTTTCCCATCCAATAAAGTAACATCAAAACACTAGTGTGAAATTTTGAATAAAAAGCACAACAAGCGAAACTGGTATATTTACTAAATTGCTAATAAATGCAAATTATTATTTTATTTTAAATAAGTACACAAGAAATTCGTATGCATTGCCAAAGTTGCTATGTCTGTCGCCCTCAAATAACAATACCATTTAAAATTCATATATACTGGTCGAAAAGTTGAACGATGATTCTCATAAGAAATTTGGCTGGAGCAAAAAAAATGTATTCCACAAATCGACGAGAATTCAAAGAGGTTTCGATTAGAGTTCCTTGGGGTCACGTAGCTGGAAAATGGTGGGAACCCTACGATGAAAGACCAATTTTAAGTGTTCACGGCTGGCAAGTATGTTTGGTTATATCGTTTTTTATCGACCATCTTTGAGTATTTTCCCCTTCCACAATCTGAAAAGTATGACAATTGTAATTGAGAACTTTATACAAAAGGGCAAACTAAATAGTTTACCCTGTCTACACGTGTATACACGGCAATACTTATCTTAACGTTTCGTAGCCTAAAATCTGCCTCCGTCTTCAGAAATAGACAAAGTTTAAGCTTACACGCAGATTTTCCTTTGCTGATTCTTTTCATTTCTCATTTTTTTCCATAGATGTCAAAGAAAGTCGATGAAAACTGGTTTTCCTTCACAAAAATAACTTTGGTTCAAAGTTTATATCACATATTATGTAAAATTAATTAATGAAGAAGAGAGAATTTAAACTTTCTATGTTTTTTACCACTTTCATTTGTAACTAACCTTACTGCAGTTTTGTCCTTTAAGGACATTTTCAAACTTATACAATAAATGTATACATTAAATAAAAGTGGTAAAAAACACAGAAAGTTTCAATTCTCTTTTCTTAATCATGATTTCCTACCACATAGTAATGGATACATCCACCAATTTAGTAAAATTAATTTCCAGTGAACTTATTAAGTATTCAACAATATATTCTTGCTATTAGTTTTTTATTGATGCTTGTTATGTTTTGGTATATTCGTATATTCAAACTCTGAAAAATCGTCGACCTTGAAAACTTTTTTCAAAACCTATAGTTTTAATGCCATGCAATAATGCAATAATAACAACAACAACAAAATATTGGAAAAAAAATTGTTGTTTCTTGTTTTGGCTATGAAATGGTATGTCTTATATTTCATCAGTTCGGACTTCCATTGTCTAATATAATATAATTGATTTGAAAACCTCTGAAAAAATATAAAAATATTAACCGAAAATAACAATTTTATTAAACCAAAAAACTTGAAATCAAAAGGAAATAACATAAAAGCTACAACCAAAAATAATAAAAAATTGAAATATTA
>WOGM01000323.1:0-13578 GCA_015342125.1 Leptinotarsa haldemani | reverse complement strand
GCATAAGGCTGAGCTTTTGTGTTTCCATCGTATTTAGAAAATATGAATTATTATTCAGACCAAGTCGTCATTTTGGACACGTAGGAGATTTGTAACAGTCTGTCGCAATTCTCCTATCTGACTTAATTTTTATGTCACAGGCAAAATGGCCACTTTTTGATTTCAGAATGCCTATCACTATACAAGAAAGACTGATAAAGGAACTGTAAGTGTCGAAATCTACGACCTGGCTTATGAAGAGGCTAAGTTCAGAGGTAAAAGTCTAAGAGATTCTGCGTCTCATTGCAATATAAACTACATATCTTTGTCAAGATAAATTAAGAAGAAAGAGGCTTAATAAGCCAACGCAGTAAGTGAAGCTCCATTTATGGGTTACAATTGTCCGACAATTTTCACAGCAGAGGAGGAGGATATATTAAGTGGATATTTGTTAACGTATGTAGCATCTAATTATGGGCTGACTACGAAAGAAACTAGAGTTATCGCATATCATTTAGCCGAAAAATATATTAAAAAAATTTCCGAGACATGGAGGCAAAATAAAAAAGCTGGAGAAGTGTGGCTCTAGCTATTCATGAAACGGTACCTCAATTAATCTTTAAGATTACCTCAACCCACTAGCATGGCTCGCGCTACCAGTTTCAATAAGACAAATGTGTCATTTTCTTTGATAACTACACAGGCGTCTTGAATAAGTATAAACTTGATGTAAAATATACTTGGAATATCGACGAAACAGAAATAACTACCGTCCAGAAGCTTGATATAATAATTGCACGACGCGGATAAAAACAGGTCAGTGCTATTACATCTGTAGAAAGGGGGACTTTGGTCACACAGGCTTCAGCTGGAAATGTAATAAGTGATTATATACCCTATGTTTGTATTCCCACGCAAACGATTCCAAGAGCATTTTATTAGGGACGGCCCAACTGGTTCAATCGGAACAGCTAACACGGATCAGGTTGGATGCAAGAGGATGATTTTCAAGTTTTTCATCAACATTTCAAAAATCACGTTACACCATCTAAAGAGCACAGAACTCTATTGCTTCTTGATAATCATGCTTCGCATACACCACTGAAAAACATTGAGTTTTGTAAAGAAAATGGGATAATTTTACTCATATTTCCCCTACATTGTACGCACAAGCTACAGCCATCGATCGTGCTATTTTTGGACCTTTAAAAAAGCAGTCAATGAAGTGTGTGATTGGATGCGAAGCAATTCCGGCAAAGTCATGATCATATATGATATAATATATCATCAATTGCAAAGTGAGGCCGTTGCCAAAGGCCGCGCAAAGAAAAAACTGGCAACCGAAAAGACGCAAAATCAAATCTGCTGTGCTTACTGACACACCTACTAAAGACGAAATAGCTGCTGTAGGTGCTAATGGGGAGTCAAGAAATGTGAAGAGGAATATCTTAAGTGCAGAAAAGAAGAAACCTAATGAAAGCAAGAAGACTAATAAGAAGAAGAGAACAGGTAATGACGATAGACAGGCAGAAAACAATTACTTTTGCTCGGTTTACCTAGAAGCCTATGTAAACAGCAGATCAAATGAGCAGTGGGTCCAATGCCTAGAGAGCAAAGGTTGGCCACACGTAGACGTAGATGAACTGCAATACATCTGCCATAATTTTTTATCAGATTGAAATAAGATTTTTGACTGATTTATATTATGGTTGATATCAAAATTTTGGCAAAATTGCTTGATAAAATATAATTACTCAATATGAAAATGTTACATGTTGTTATTTCAATGTTATGAAAGGTAATTACATACTTTTTTGCAAAATGAAAATGTTTGTTTGATTTATTCTATTTATAATGAAGTTTTATGATAATCTGTTACACACAATACACTGTTGAACAGAGATGGAATGGAAAGTTTCATCAATGGTTCATTCACAATGGATTTTCACTTCGAGAGGTGCCGCTTTTTATGATAAATACGGGACAGAGAGAGGAGTATTCTAATATTTCTAATAATGTTTTAAGCGAAAGCAATGAAACAAAACAGCCTGAGAAATTGAATTTTTAGAAATAAAATTGCGAAACATCCATCCCTTCCATCGAACCTACACAGTAGGTTTTGGTAAATACCTTCTCCAGCTAACACCATGCTGGAAAACAATGTGGCAGATGATTAACCGTCTCGGAAAAAATTACAAACGAGGCAATGATATTGAATTTTGGAAATCGTAATGGCTAATAATTTCAATGCCCTTTTTCTCCTATGAAGTGTCATGAAGAGATAAACATTAAATTTATGGAAAATAATGTTCCCATCTGCCGACGGAACCTATTGTCTAGGTACGATGGAAGGCATGAATGTTTTGCGATTTTATTTATAAGCATTCATTTTGTCAGGCTGTTTTGTTTCATTGTTTTCGCTCAATACATCGTTTTGGAATATGAGAATAATTCTCTCTCAGTTCCGTATTCATCATGAAAAACTTCATCCCTCGAAGATCATGAGTGTACCATTCATGAAACTTTCCATTGCGTCTCGGTTTAATCATAATGGAAACAAACAAAAAATGTTCTGAATATTCCTGAAGTTTTTTCCCAACACCAAATCGTTATTTTTAACACTTCGACACGTGTTTCGATCACCTCTTTGAAGATGATCACTTGGTAATCGAAACACGTGTCGAGGTGTTAAAAATAACGATTTGGTGTTGGGAAAAAACTCCAGTAATATTCATTACTACACCAAAGGTTCCAAACAGTGCATCATAAGTAAAAAATGTTCTATTCATCGGTAACTTGTCGCAATTTATAACTTTTTTTTTTCAGATTGTGGAAAATGAAAATACCCAAAAAGGTCGATAAAAAATATTATCTTCCTTCATCAACAGGAGAAAAAAATATACGGATTCCTTCAACGTGCAATTAGAAGTACTTTGAAATATTATATATTTGACATCGATAACTCATATTATTCATATAGTCAAAACAATCTTTCCAACAACACTTTCAGTAGAAGCATATTGGGATCATTTTCCCTTTGAATAACAAATCTTATATTTCATAGAAATCTTAAAACGAAATGATATTTTCTCATTTTCTGAATTATAAAATGAAATGATCGAATTACATGACATATCGAAGTTAATTTTTCTTGTTACTCTCATCTGTTCCTTTCTTCGTCATCTTCAGCATAGTATAACTATGAGATTGGAACCTTTGGTGTGAAAGTTGAGTACCTTTTTTGATCAATTACACTAACACCAAACTGATATTTTTGCACTCGACGCGCGTTTCGCCAACAAAGTTAGTGCAAAAATATTATTTTATCATTTTGACGAAATCTTTCTTTATTATTTCTGAAAATTGATATGATGGAATTGAATTGCTCTGCTAGCTCTCCTGAAATCTATTCTAGAAGATCCCATTTGGAAATGTTCAGCACTTTAGTGATGTCATGAAGACTGCATGAACGGTTTGCTAATGTAAAAGTAGTAGAACTTCATATTCATATCTCTCGATGTCTCTAAGAATGTTGGCACCTAATTTGTTGAACTCATATTGAGAATAAGCAAGATGAATGAGCTGGTCTATAAAATATCAAAATTTTTGTAGCGTTTCTGCTGACAGCGCCATCTTCATGTAAATAATTGTTTTGTTATCGGGTATAATGACAGCCAATACTTTTTGTTTTTTTCTCTCTCCGGTGCCATCAGTTTTATCTCTATACATATGTTTCTGGTTATAATAATTAACTCCCAGTTTTGATTATTTTTCATCAAGATAATCCATGAACGCGAAAATTCGCTGAAAATAACGAATAGCTTTTCATAAAGAAACTGGTACAAAATATCATTCAGAAATTATGCCACAAACTATTTGCGTTAAGTTTGATCAACAATATTCTTTTCTTCTGACTTTTAGAGCTTCAAGATTCTGTAAAACATGTTTTTTTATGGTTCCCTATATTATTTTTCATTATTTTCAAGGATCATTGTCAACGCAAACATTCTTCCTGAATAGTTTTCAGTTTTGAATTCCAAACTTTTGCCTTATGATTTTCTATTCAATCTGCTCTCGTTTGAATTTTGAGTTTGAGTGTTATTTTCGCAACGTTATGAAAAAATCAAGTATTTTTATTTGTCATAACCGCTGATATAATTTTGCGATGTTCCACTTCGATTTCAGATAGGTAACGACAGTGTTACGTAATTATTTGCCTACATATTGAGATTTGTCGGATCAACTATAAGATTGCCCGCCCTGAATCAATTTTCATTTTATGTTATTCCTACCAGCTTGAATGTTCACTCCTTCTAGAAAGATAAATTACCCGTGAAGGTTCGATAGGAAATGTGTAGGCTGGAATTTTACGAGATATTTAACTTTCCTCAGCGCCCATATTGATATTGGAGAAAATGTTTGCGAATAATCTAATGACACGTAACTAATGGAAAAAAACCTTTTTTCCAAATATGAGTAGGTAGTTGCCGATATTTCAGATCAAGTGAAAAAAATTTTCTGCGGACTGTCTCAGTATTATGTTTTCGTGAAGAATAATAAAAAGAGCGACTGATCCGAGAGAAAAAAAATCCAAAGGAATATTGTCTGATGACGTATTTGAAGTTGATAAAGCTGAAAACATGACAATGCACAACCTTGAGAAGAAACAAAGTCCAACCTAGAACTGTTTCATAATCTGTTGTGAATACTGTTTGAGTATTTTATGTTTTCTCAAATTTCATTCACAGGTGTGTTGGTTCTTAGGAAGCGGAAAGTGCGTTCGGTATCATGAAATAGTTCCTGTAAACCAAACAACTGATTTTTTCGGGAATTTCTCCATTTCATTATGTATGTATATTGATCAAAGCTGCAGAAGGAAATTATTTTAGAGTCTACAGGATGGCTCAAACGCTCAAAGGAGGTTTATCCAAGTTATGTTTTTTTTAATGTATTTATCTATAACCGTTCTCGAGTTATTGAATTTTCCATGAGAAAGCTTCTTACGATTTGAAACTAAATAACATCGAAATGTATCGACAGCATCACTTCGAATTGTGACCGAGCATAAAAAAGATTTGGGGCTATTAAGTTCGATAAAACCTGTTTCTGAATATTATAGAAAATGTTCAAGAATTATATAATTTCGAATGAGAATAACTAATATGAAATTTAATTATACTGGGGTTCCCTAAACCTAACCCAAATAGTTATGGGTTGAATCAAAGTAGTTTTGAAACGACAATTACTCAACTTGTTGAGATAATTCTCATTGACATTTATTGTGTTTTTACGTTATTCAAAATATTCATTGAATTATAACCACTGAAAATGAAAACTCATCCCATTCAAGAGCGGTTACACATATATGATTTTGGCGATTGGTGAGTGTTGAGAGAATTGCTTTTTGGCATCTGGGGTATATACCCAAAAATATCCAGACCAGAATCATACAAACTAGTTGGTTTTCAAACGATGCTACATGAATATCGTAGGACTGAAACTGTAGCTGATGGAAAAACAAATAGACCAATACCTATCATTGTTATCACCCAAAGACAATAGTGGTTACTAACAATCGAAACGTCGTGACGTAACTGGGTTTGGAATATTTTAATTTTTAATTTTCATTTTTTTGTTAATATTTTTTAATTTTTTAATTTTCAGCTTTTATTAATATTTCAATTTATTATTTTTTGGGTTGTAGCTTGCATGTTATTTCCTTGTAACATCAGTTTTTTGTTTTATAAAATTGTTATTTTCGGTTATATTTTATATTTTTCAGGGATTTCAAATCACTTTATATTATCAACATTGTCAACCACTTTCGAACAAACCTATCATTGGAAATGAGGAAAATGAATTTCTCATTATAGGATCAATCATAGAGTCAACGTGAAATGAAGAATAGAACAGGGATAGAGTGATGAAAAAAATACAAATTTTTCCCGTAACGTATTCAGATGCACCAGGAATTATATAAAATAGACTTCCATCGACGAATCGAATTTTGTCTATGAGTTTTAGATAGGTTAGGTGAGATTAAACATTTTGTGGATTCCATTTTATTTTCTGGTAAATCTACTTTTCATAAACGACTTAGTAAGCACACACTACTTCCATAATTATAGCGATATAAATCCTCATTTTTCCGCACTGTGAATCACCAGACTAGATGGACGGTTATTGTGTGGAGAGGAATTGTAGGTACACAAGTTATAGGAATTTTTTTAAGGAAACTTGAAATATCAAAAACTTTTACTTTACAACATGATCTGCTTGAGCTTCTGGAGAATGTGCCGCTTGATATCAGACATCAGATCTGGTTACAATTGGATAGAGTCCTGGTACATTTCAAATTCAGTGTCAGACAGTTTTTGGTAGGAGAGGACCACAAAAATGGTCAGCGAGATCACCAGATTTGACTTGCCTCGATTTTTTTCTACAGGGATATTCGAATAATGATGTTTATTGAATGTTAAAAAGGCTTTCACAGAGAGAGTGGATCTTTCTATTCAACAAGATGGGCATCATTTCGAGCACCTACTTTGAATTAAATACATTTGTGTTTCATATTTTGTTGTTGTTTCAATTGAATAATGTATTTAAAATCTGTTAATTGATCTACTGTTAGAATATTGATGTAAATGAATACTGCATTTGAGTGAACAGAAAATATTTTCGATGAAGTGAAGTATAATAGGTAACTGTTAATGAGTATTATGGGAGAAAATCAAATGAAGAAGGCATTACAATAGGAACTGATATTTGAAAAAGCCAATACCTGAAAAACTATTTAGGTTAGGTATGGGAAACCCCCAAATGAAATGAGAGATAATTAAATTCATGACTGTTGAGATCAAAAAAATGCAGGATGTTCTTTTTGAAATAACAAAGTAATTTTGGCTGGAATTTTGAAAACAGTGACACTGATTTTTGATCATTCTGTATAATATTGAGAAACGTGTTTTATCGAAATCAATACTCTATAACCTCTTTTATGCTTAGTGAGAATTCAACGAGATTTATAGACACTTCGGTGTTATTTAGTTCACAATCGAACCTAGCATTCTCATAAAAAAATAATAACTCGAGAACGGTTATAGTACCTAATATCAAATTATATTATTTTTCTAACCTATTCAAATGTGTCACACTTTTTGAGCCACCATGTAAATTCCAAATTAATTTCCTCTTGCAGCCTCAATCAAAATACATATAATGAAGTTCGAAGCAACTAGCCCAATATAATCGTTCCCTCTCGAAGATACGTAAAAGGAAAAAAGTGAAATCTTCGTTTCATAAATACTATTTCTAACGAACTGGCATTTACATCGGGTTGAATGATCCTTATTGATGATAAAAATATGTACAAGTTATTGATGACCATTAGAATATACACAAGTCACGAAATAGATTCTCAACACATCACAAAGTCTTTCGAAGAATTTAAAAAAAGGGTAACGAAACATTGTTTTAATTTAATTTGAAATTTTACATGACTTTTTTCGTTTTTCATTACTTTTGGCAGTCGACTGGAAAAACTAGAACCAACGTATAAAGAGGTGACTTCTAGTATTATTTTTTCGTCTCATGAAATTGAAAATGTGTAAGAGTTTCGAAAATCACGTGGGTATGGCTCATCACCTGAAAAAGATAGATTCCAGTAGTCATAAGAACCTGACACTTTATAATTTCGAATATACTAGAGCATAGTAAATATCATTCATATACTGGATAAAACGGCAAAATATGTTTTATTCAATGGTAAATATAATGTTCTCATATTATATTTGAATCTACAAATCGTATGATAAAGTCCGAGTATCATCACCATTAAAAGGGTAGCTTGGACGTTTGTTCATGGAATTAGAATTTTGTTTTTTTTTTGTATTTTTAAGGACAAAACAAAAGCAGTAAAGGAAAATACTTAAGGAGCTCTCAGAGTGGTGGATTTGAATCGCTGAAGATTGAATTCATTTGGAAAAACCTTCTCAGGAAGTTTATTCCACATAAACTCAATTCTCCAGATGAAAGAGTTCTTAAACAGTGAAGTTCGGGGTGTACTGAGTTGAACCTCAAAACGATGAGCAGCCACAGTCCGCCGCGTATTTCTGATATGTACCGCTCTTGACTATCTATAGTACAGACAAATCTCCAACATCTCTTCGATGTTCCAGGCTATCAAGGTTGCACGTGGTGTTCGCGTCTCCACTCAGGCGGATGACCCATTTCTAGATATAATCTAGCAACTTGAGGGTATGTTTGGGGGCTGATCTGAATACATGACAACAATACTCCAAAGAATGTTTGATCTGAGCTTTATAAACAGTTGCTGAGGGGTGTATAGTTTTCTGGTTCGAAACTGTGTCCCAAGCTTTCGAGAAGCAGCCTTTGAAATTTCAGCGACATGATTGTGCTACGACATATTGGTGTCCATTTTAACCCCCAACAAACTTATCGAAGTAGAAAGCGGAATTGTCTGACCTTCTTGGAGAAAATCAATGCCTGGGTTTTTGTGGCATTGAATTGAACATGATTACTTCCACCCCAATTTGAAATCACTTCTAGATTCTCATCTCTTGCATCTCTATGCAACCTCCTGCTGCCGGTGAAGATGTGCCTCCGTAGCCGATGTCCTGGAATTCAAATGAAATTACGAGACAAGTGTGCCGTCGTTAGCAAAGCAATATATTGGATTCTTGTTGTTTTCCAATAAAAAAAATGTTGGAGACAATAAGGATCCCTGGGGAACACCAGCGTTGATGATGAACATATTCGAGAGATATCCATCAACGGCCACTTGCAGGGAACGTTCTTTCAGGAAATTGGAGAACCATATACAGAAATGATCCGACCATCGAAGTTTCACCAGCAAACCTTCATGCCACACACGGCCACTGGCTTTAGAAATATCAACCGCAACAGCTCTTGATTCTCCATGTTGATCTTTGCTGATCTTCGCTGAATTTAACTCACTATCAACTTTACTGAAAATCAAGCCGAATTAGTAATTTTGCTAACAAATTGTACTGTTTTCAAGATTGGGAAGAATATAAATTTCACAACGGAGGATAACAAATTCAAAGTACACTACAATACTGAAGGAGAGAAAATTGCAACTTTCTATGTTTTTACCACTTTCATTTGTAACTGACGTTACTGCAGTTTTATCCTATAAGGAAATTTTTAAACTTATACATTAAATGTTCAATGTATAAGTTTGAAAATATCCTTATAGGACGAAACTGCAGTAACAATAGTTACAAATGAAAGTGGTAAAAACATAAAAAGTTTCAATTATCTTTTTTTTATTATGATTTTCTTCCACGTCGTAACGGTTACATCTATTAATTTACTGCAATACTGAGTCATTTTTGTGTAAAAAAGTATAATCTGTTGAAGATACAGTTTTTCCCTAACTCTATCATTCTAAAAGTAAAAGACATTTTCTTTTCGAATTCCTATTTAACCTCTGCTACAATGACAACTTCTCAACCATTACCACACTATTGTGATTGGTGTCCTGGATATCACAAATCTTTTATCTTTTCACTTTTTGATAAACAGACAGGTGTTATCAAAGAATACTGTCTCAATAATTTTCTTTTATTTTCCGGAAAAGTTCAGAGTTCACAGTGAATAAGAGTTTGCAACATTTCACAGAATTTAAGAAACAAAATTACTTACATACGGTGCTGTTCTGGAAATATGATGGTATTGATTGAAATTACTACAAAATCAAATTTAAAAAGTATTTAATAGGTTGTATCGTATTATTCTGAAAATTATTTCAGTTCAAGGTAGTAATAAAAAAAAACACTGTCTACTCCAACGAAAGGTATTGAAATGATATACACATCAAAACGGGCCATGACTTGCATGTCTGTATCACAAAACAGCTTTCATATGCCGCCACTTAGACTTCCAAAATTAGCAGTATTCATACCCAAATGAGATGGAAATCAAAGATAAACCCTTTCATATCAAAGAGTATCAATTACCCTAAGAGCAGGCTTTTTAGATAAAGCTATTAAACTCAGCCAAGAATAACTTCCATTCTCATGCTGTCTGAATCATCTAATTGTGCAGTCAAAATATCATCAACATATGCCAGTCATCTTGAATCACGAGATTCATGTTGAGGGTGAGTGCCTGTCACTATATCAACCCCTTTTCATTAATAATATCGTTGAGTTCTCTTTTCGGGCGATTTAATCAGCTAGAATTGATAGACTTGTTTTGATGGAGAACGGAAAATTGTGATTATTTCGTTTGTATCGAGAAACTGATGATATTCGGAGAGCTTTTAGATGGCGCTTTCTAAATGAGTTTCATTGTCGTAGGAAGGAAGCGGAAGAAGGATTGAATCCATACTCGATGAAGTTTTATAGACAATTATATTTTGAATTACTAGAAGCGAATTATTTTCGAAATCATAGGCATGTATTATAGATTTTAAGCTCTGTATCGCTCTGTATCCTAATTTATAGAAACATGAATTTTTGGAAATATTCAAATAGCAAGATTATGGACAAACATTCATTAAAGTACACCATTCCTAGAATTTTTCGTAAATGAAAACTACAAAATACAGATAGCGATGTTGAAGGATGAAACAAAACCTTAATAACAGCATTTTATGAATGCGTTATCAGGGGCTACAGGGTACTCCATTAGGAAGCAACTGAAATAAAAAAAATATCACACTTTCAATTTCTTCCATATTGTAAAAGGTGAGAGTCCCTAGAAAGATGCATTAACATGACCCACAAAAATACCTAACTTCTCAAACTGTTTTGAAAGATATACAACTCAAAAAGCTGCACGTTCGAACAGTTACACAAGTCTGCAACAAAACAGCTATCTGTATGTTCCAACTGATTTCTATGCGTCAGGTTATTTTGCAAAACGCAAAATTGTTTAACGAAAAAGAAGTTTCTGAGCTAACGTAAAGCCATAAATAAATAGGTACAAGTTTATGTCTATTGGTGTTTTCAAATGTGTACAGGACATAATTATCATTACTTTTTAAATAAATAATGTATTGTGCCATGTGCTCTACTTTGCTTACTCACTTGTTGTTTATTGTATCTCTCAAATCAATCCTAACGTACGAAAGTTAACGGCTCACTCTCAAGTGTGTAATATTTTGAATACAGGAGTGCACTAATACCTCTTCTATTTATACTCTATCTGAATTACAAAAAGTTCAATGAAGATCGTGCATTTATTAATCTGTTTGCCGATGATACTCTGTAGGATGTGAATGATTAATAATTAACTCAAGCTGTTATAAAAGTCAGTCTTATTTTGAAAAAGTATCTGTATTTCTCAATGTAAATCAACTGTATATGTATTTCTCAATGTAAATGAGCTGACCTATTCTAAAACGAAAGCAAAGCAAAAAGCTTCATCACAGCTCAATATAAAATCAGTCGTATTGACATGGCATCAGTTATTATTGAATTTATGATGAGCCCATTGAGACTGCTCAAAAAATCATATAGCTCGGTTTCATGATTGATAACACATTGAACTACAAAGATCACTTTCAATACATACACAGTGAAACAGCAAAAAAAACTGTTCTTATTCATCCGTGTCAGCAGTCATCTTAGCTTCAAAACATGTGTATTATCATTATTTGATAGTATAAGTAATAGAATGCTTGCAAAAGTTGCAAAATAGAGGTATGCGAATCATTTTGAAATGCTGTAGTCTCACTCCTATCATAATTATGCATCAAGTCTTGGGTTGACTCTCAGTTGAAGATAAAATTTTCCATTTTTCTACGATTTTGATCTTCCAAATTTTGTTTGCAACTAGCTAATTCAATCAGTTCATCACATACATTAGTGAAATTCATAATTATCCAACACATAGCAATACTGATTTATATGTTTCTCGTACACATTATTCGCAATCTATGAAATTACTTTTTCATCGTAGTTTGATAGAATATAATAGGCTTTCAATAGAGGTCAAGCAGTATTGTTCGGTGGGTAAAGTCAAGGATGCTTTGATTGAATATATGAAATCAAAATACTGAATATAAACAGTTTATAACAGTGGTAGCACTTCAAATTATCACTGTAACACATCTGTTGCATACTTATAGCAAATATTTGTTTGTTTCATTTGTTTATTTGCTTTCTGTTGTTAGATGTTTATCATTCATGTTTGTATCAATTATGGTTACCAAGAAAGTTATATGTTTATAGAGGGATGAATCATTTCAAGAAATTCACTTGTATATGTATTGAGCTCTATTTTATTATACGTACAGTTTATAATTTAGGTATGATTAGTAAATAATTTTGATGTGTATATTAGGTTTTCTATTTCAAAAAACAATTTCAATTTCCAATATTGAAGGTTTAATGTATACATTCAATATCTCATATGACCAAGCACAGCGGTGTATTTTCCTAGAAGCCTTAAAGCTTCCTAATGACGGTTTCAATGGGTCATTCTATTCATCTCAAAGAAGCCTACAAGAACCTGGAATTGATTCGTGTCAAATCATTATATAATGATCACGGTTGGCAAGTGTGGGGTGATTTGAGAATCTTGGACATGTTACTTGGATAAAAATCTGGGATTACCAAATACCTTTGCTTCTTGTTTCTATGGTATAGTAGAGAACAAGCAAATCACTGGATCAAAAAAAGGTTGGTCTCCGAGGGAGCTCAACGTTGGTGAAAAAAAATGTCCTTCATGAAACTTTGAAGCCTTCTCATAAAGTTCTTCCAGCACCGCTTCATATAAAGCTAGGATTGATGAAGCAATTTGAAAAGTCAATTCCAAGAGATGAAATTTGATCCAGCTGCTTCACATAAAAGTTTTCGGGTCTCTTAGAAGCAAAATTGAAGAAGAGGTTTTCGTTGGACCAGATATAAGTCATAATTTTTATGTATTTATGTAATGTAATAATGTGATAATGTAATGTAATAATGTAATGAGAAACTGCAAACAAATCTTCAAAAAAATATTGAAATAATTTTAATTGCCTAATGAGTTCTGAAGCATATTTACTGCATTACCACCTCGACTGCTTCCCAGGAAAATGTAGGAGGTATAAGTGAAGAGCAAGATTCCACCAAGATATTGAAGAGATGGAAAAAAGATACCAACTACTGTTGAAAGCTCAGAGAGATATTTCATATGCTTCCTACAGATGGAAATGTACCAAAAAGAGTCTCACTGGAAAAAATAAATGTGTTTAGTGCTAACTACTGAAATAATTTCAGATATTCAACATAGAGACCTGCATTTCTATGACAAAATGAAAGCCATTTTTGCATTCAGCACACGCAAAAACATAAAAGTTATGTAAAAAAGACAAAAAAGCTCTCAGTTTTTTTTTCGCAGACCTGTGCTTCTCAGTGAAAATCGATAAGGATATTAGATTTCGACGTATCAGATTACGTTAATGCCACCGAAAATGGGATACAATAATGAAAATAATAACGTTTGTTTACACTGAAAAAAATATACAAATATATATTACAAAAGTCACATACAATGTTGGTGTAGAAAAAACTAGTTACCCACAAAAATCATAGATTGCGCGTGGGGTTTCATTTATCTAGTTTTCCA
>WOGM01000322.1:0-13606 GCA_015342125.1 Leptinotarsa haldemani | reverse complement strand
GAAGACATATTTGAATTCCGAGTAAGCATTATTCTGTGCAGAAGTTCAATAAAACTCCTTCAAACAAGACATTTCACACAATTATATTTGGAAAAGTATTCCATTTTCTCATAAAATCTCTTCGTCCAAACCTTCCATGCCTTTTTCTGAATATAATTAAATGAGCGGAAATCCTTTGAACATATCTGTCATTACACATTTTGATAAAGCGTTCGTGTCTGTAGGCATACCCGGCAAAACCGGGCCTCTCACTCTTGAGTTTGACGATAGTCGTGTCACGAAGTGTTCTGGCGATGTATTGAATCTATTTTGGAGACACCCAAATATTTTGTTTTATGAGATAGAGTACATTGGCAGATTGAGATCTTCAGATGATGTGGTGCTGAAGGTGTTTCCGGGTTTTCCTGCAGCTAAAAAACAAATGCGCCATTGGAATCAATGAAGTCGCCCCGGAGCGCCAATTAATTTCTATTGTTGTTTTTATTTTTATCGTTGTTTTCTTTATTGTTACTTGTAATACAATACTATTGTATACAATAGTAATATAGTATTGTAATACAATACTAAGCAATGGTTTACATTTTTTATTGTTTGTTCCTGAATGCATACTATTGAAAATCAATAGAAAACTTTCAAGGAGTCAATGCTCTGTGAAAGGGTTATGTACCTCATATTCTGAGTTGTTAACTGCCCCTCAAATAGTTTTCTGGATCCGCAGGAGCGCACATTTTCATACTGTCGCTGTTCATCTCTTTCTTTGAAGTTTACTCAAATCTCATGAGAAAGTTTCTTCTGCAATCATTTTCTGACTATCCCATGTCTGCCATAGTGCCCGAACTTATTCAGAAGTATATAAATCTGCCAACCACATTCTTGTTAGTCGAACGAGCTGTCGTTATTTCAGCTGGAAAGTCTCCTGATAAAAATAATACTTCCCTTCTATACACTCCAAATTTTGAACGGGGCACATTTGTGGTATTGGAATTTTCAACATATCAGAGTTCTAGAGAGCTAGACAGAAGAAAAAATTGGATGTTGATATCGTCAGATTATAGGGAGGGGTTTGATTCGTTGAATCATAAGAAGAATTCAACATGTGGAGTCACACAAGATTTTAGGTCTTTTGTGTTCAAACTATCTATGCAAACATCTTGAATAGATTGCGTGCACATGTGTACGCAGTTGTTACCCAGCTGTACCATTTTTTTCAGTTCTTGAACGTATCATAACAAAAGAAGAAAGTAATTCAGGTATTGATAATTACAGTTTTTTCACCACGTTTCATTCTTCAAAATGCGTACGGTTAACTGAAGTGATCACTATTGTTATAGACATATTTTGGATAGAGCTATAAAAACACATTTATGTAATTCAATGGTATTTTCTCATGCCAACTATCGTGATTATGTTTTTGGACCCTGTTCAACCGCTAGGGATATATCTAGACTATGAAAACAGCAGAATTATTGCCTCAGAATATCACACACCCTCATAGATGTTCAATGGTTGAATGTCTCACCAAAAACATCAGATATATAAAAAGTTAACAACTCAAATCAAGGATATAAAAAGATTCAATTCATACCCAGACACTGTACTCAATAACACTCATTTTTGAATAATCTATTCACAGCGTGCAATAACTCCGGAAAATTTTAAATCATCCCCAGAGAATAGGTTGAAATAAAGGTTGAAAAATATCTTTATTCGCAATTTTCTATTGGGTTTGGGATACTCTAATAATATGTTTGTTTGAAATAAATTAATAATGTTTTATTATTTCGGATGTCCATCGTCTGCCATGATTTAGCTATGATTAGACATCTATCAACAAACAAATAAAATCACAGTAGATAGCTTGAATATCAATTATATCGAGCTATAAAACGTGTAATGATAACACAATGAATCGGATAAAATGAGCAAGATACAAAATGGAAATGACAAGGTAAAAACGAAAGACACGAGAAATTAAAAATGGATTGAAATATTCAAAACATCAAAAAAGATTTCAAACCAAGTTACTTCACGACATTTCGGTTGTTAGCATCCACATTTGTTTTCGGGTGATGACTGAACTATTCCTCCAAAAGATGATTATTTATATGTCATTCAAACGCTTTCAACTATACCGTCTTCTTTCTCTTTCTTTTTCATCGGTTTTGCAGGAGTTGCCCGTTTGGCGTAAGTTGACCGTTCTCCACTTGATTATAGGTTTCCATAAGTTGCATATCTCTGCGCCAGCATGGGGAATGCGTTGTTCGTAGAAATATATGCGGCTTTTGATCAACGAAAAAACTGATTTTGAACAGACAAAAACAAATTTTCTTTGAACTCCCTCTCAACCAAGTGTTCCTCTCTGTGAATGGTCTCAGCTTGGGATCACTTGTTGTTATATTGATGAGTCCAAACACCCTCTGCCATCTACGATTTGTGGTTTCTCCTCGCTGTGTATTTTTTTATACTCGGCAATGCGGACTATCAATGGCTTCCTAGTTTCACTGACATATCGGCATCGTTTTTGTGAGGCTGCTACGGATGGTGTTTCCGGATGTGTAGCAGGTTTTGATGCTGTACTTGGATTCAACTCTCTTCATCCTCTCCGACAAACTTCCGACGTAGGGAAGTACAAACACTGATTGTGACGGTTTCCCTTCCTTGTGAGGCTCTTGCTCTCTTCTTGCCAAAGTCTGTACCACCATCCTTTTGGAGTAATCATTACGCTGAAAATTTTTCTAATGATGCCTAGTTCCTCCTCTAGACCTTTCTTCGTATTACATAGCCCGAAAGCACGATCCACTAGAATCTTGACGATTCCTCTTTTGGTAGATTGAAGGAACTAAGGGACCATTGAAAGTCCGCATTGTCGAGCACCAGAAAAACATAATGTGAAAAGAAATCAGAAATCGGCAAATCAGAAATAGCAAAACATGTTTGGATATATCAATATAACACCAAGTGACCCCAAACTGAGATTATCTCTATATTCATTCTATTGATATATTCGATTCATTTGGATTCATGTGTTACAGAATTTTAGAAAATGCATTAGAGTCTCAGACGCCTCACAGTAGGCCAGTGTTAGCTCGTGTTAGGTACTGATGTGTCTATCCCGCGACCGCGGTAGACTGAGGTCTGGATGGTCATGATGAATCATTCGGTTCCCGACTTCAGCTCACTCGATCTGAAGAAAGCGAAGATAAGGCGGTTTGGTAAGCCAAGGTCTTCAATGTTGTTGAAAAAGGCCCAATGCATTGGCTTATCATTGTGTTGTCGTAGAAGTGAAGTGAACCCTGTCGATTTTATATGGATGTTTTGCTAGGTGGGTTCTGACTCACTAACAGAGTTTAAATCACCCCATTCAGTATCCAAAACTGAACCAAGCTCACCAGTTGCTCGAGTAGCTGCCCTAAAGGACCTTATCATAAGAAAACTCAAAAGTATACGGCCTGTCCCTTGGGAAAAAGAGAACCGTGGCACAGAAGATTTGGTATGCAAACTCCTATGGAGGTGCAAACTTCTTCGGGTCTTTACGTAGAGAGTCTAGAGACATCTGTTCGCATCTCCCAGCAATACAAATTTCATTCAAATCATCTTGGAATTCCAATTGACAATCTGCTACAATTTTCATTTTTTGAATAGAATCTCATAAACTGTCTAAAAGCGAGATGATTCTATGACCATTGATTAATTGCTGTTCCACTGAACAGCAATTTATACTCTAGAAATATAAAAGCAATCTGAAAGCAAAAATAGCAAGGTTATGAAGTTATCATAGTGGATAGCAATCAATACTCTGAATGTCTAAAAGCAACATTTGATTGCTCCCAAGTGTATGTATTTTCTTCAACTTCGATGAATATAGGAGAAAATATATTATTTCATTTGAATGATATTGAAAAGAGTCACTCATACAATCATACAAATTGAATCATATAAAAAATACTTCTCTTCATCCTGTTTGAAGGTATTCTAAATACTCGTTATGGAAACGAACTTTGCACTCAAGTTTGAATAATTTCAAAAACTACACCTCAACGATTTGATCTCCACAAACTCCACAAGTTTTTGGTGTAGTTTTTGAAATTATTATGGATCTTAATCAAGTAACGGCCGAATCAATCAGAAGAAAAAAGTTTGATTAAAATGCTTGAGCAACTATCGCAGCTCATTAATTTCATGACAGAATAGCCCCTGGCTTGCACGAACAGTCATCCAAACAAATTAATTAATGAGTATACCCGTTCAAACTGAGCGAGGCTACTATATCAATAAAAATACGATCAAATCTCTAGAAAGACAGTGTGAGGATTCTTGAGACCGTTGTCACGTACAGCTACGAGCTCGTGTACTACAATTTTTCTTGATAGATGACCATACACATCGCTATTTCACCAGTTCCACGGTTGCTCTGATACCTGACAGTCAGTGAAAACTGCTCGATGAAACGTGGCTGGCACAGATAGTCTTTCTGTAGAAGTAGATACGTAACAAACTGACGAAATGTATGCTCATGGTCTTCACGTGTCAAAATCTTTCGACGTCATTTGCAACGAGAATGGTCAATGGGCGCACAATCCTCAGCTTGATCATTGCTTCCAATTCGTTATTGGCTACTTGTTTACGATTTGGTGCTAATCTACCCTATTTCTTTGCAAGAAGTATATCGTTTGGTTATCATCAGTTGTCGATCCTCTAGTTCGTGTAATATCTGTGAAGTTTCGAAGAAATTAATAAAAAATCGTCTCTACAGTGATCACTTTGAGTACAGTATCAAATGCGGTAGTCCCTTCAGTTTTTAGGTTTGTTTGTAGTCAACAGTTTTCTCATTTTATATAATCACAAGTTACCCGTGGAATGTAATGAAGTCGGCACCGATGATGTGCTTTCAAACGTCTGCAGTCAAGAAAAGTACTGCCAGAATCTTAGATTTGAGGTCATGGCTACAGAGCTAATATGCTGCTAATATCCCTTGTATTCTAGACGAAAGTTGACTGAAGCAGATAGTTTGCAATACAGTATATCTAACGGCTGTTCCTGTGACTCCACGTATGTGACAAAAAAACTGAGCGATGGGTAAAGAAATCCAACTTGGTTAGAATCTAGAGACCGTCACCAATCTGCCAGACTCGCTGGAAGTAATCGAGTACAGAGGTGTATCTTTTGATATAATAAAAGATACACAAATGGCAATAGAATTCTTGAGATCATCAAAGACGTCTGATCAATCGGCTCATATGTATAACAATATACAGTGCTTTTCTTTAATGTCCCCCTTTTTATATTTTGAACGGGTCAATTAAAAAATTTTAAATTTGGGATAATGAAATGAATGCATGTATACTTCATTTTGAAGTGAAATTGATAGATGAAACTTTCAAGATTGCGACTGGGCGCCATCTGGGAAAAAAATTAAATGGAAAAAGGGGTCGCGTTACACATCATCTTGAAGTTCTTGACGGATACTTCACAAACCGAGAATATGAAGTCAATATCTTCACCTACTACAAAATGGAGGAACATTCAATGATTTTCTGAAGACAAACACATTTATATCGATATTTCTAGAAAAATTCCTTTATATCTGCCATATGAAAATTCCAACAGCCCGATAAGGTGTGTTAAATTATTTTTTGTTTATGAAAATTTCTAAAAATGTCAGTACGATAATGAACATTATTGTTAAGTTAGAATATTCTTATTTAGTTTTCGGTTCTACTAGTAAAAAGGTACCACGTCAACAATCTCTGAAATGGTCAATTCTCGTCCATTGGAAGGAAAAATTGAAGCGTTTTCATTTACGGTACGACGCGAAACTTCAATGAACTTTTTCCGAATCGTCCTATCTGTAGAAAATATTTGAGGGAACTTGTATCCAAATTAACAACTGCCGGTAGTGTACATAACAAAAGCCCCCAGGTCATCCGTCAATTCCGGAAAAACAGCAAGTGCAAATAATTGGTGAGATGGTAGTGAATCCTGAACAGTCTACTTATTCCGTCGCGAAAGTTTGTGAGGTGTCTTCTTCTACTGTATGGAGAATGTTGAAGAGGAATAGGTATCATTTATACAAAATCAAAATGATGCACCAATTAACTGAAGATGATCCCATCCAAAGAACAGAATTCTCAGGAATCATGACGGAAACCATTGCAAGGCATCCTACCTATCTCAACAATATTTGTTTCAGTGACGAATGTACAATTTTCTGAACGACAATGTTCTCAGACAAAATTGCCGTCATTGGAGTGATATCAACCATCACGTTTTCCGGGAAACTCTTGCCCAATATCCGGAAAAAATTAACGTTTGGGCAGGAATATTGGAAAACCATATTGTAGGACCTCTATTTATTGATCAAAATTCAACAGGGGAACTGTATTTGAATATGCTGGAAACTATTGTTGATTCTCTTATCACCGAAATCGTCAAAGCGAATCTTAATAAATTCGATATGGATATTGTATTCCAATAAGATGAAACACCACCACATTACTCCAAACAAGTTAGAAACTATTTGGATACTACATTTCCCGGTCATTGGATTGGCCGTCGAGGTCCTACAGAGTGACCAGTTCGCTTGCCAGATTTGACAGTTTTGGACATTTTTCATGGGGCTATTTGGAGCAAAGAAGTGTACGTAACTGAACCTGCTTCGATATTGCATATACGGCAGAGAATTACAAATATTTGAATAGATATTGACGTTACGGATAGCTGTTTTCGAAAATGTTAGTCGTAAATTATCGGATAGACTGTTCATATGTAAAGAAGTACAAGACAATCATTTCGAGCATCTTTTGAACTGGCCTCAAGCTTATTTTCTCCTATTCTGTAGTTGAATGTCGATGTATTCAGGCAATTATTAAAAGTTTCGCCATTTTGTACTAGTTGAAGATATTCAAATTATATTCTAAGGTTGTGAAAAATTGGTCAGGATCTTCAAAAAGATGTATCACAAGACTTCCCTTTCTATTTAATTTTTTCTTTCCAGATGGCGCCCAGTTGCTATCTTGAAAGTTTCATCTGTCAATTTCACTTCAAAATATAGTATTTATGCAATGCACCATTGAAACAAAGAAAAACTCATATTTATAATATCGGGTAAGCTTGGGTAGAATTGCAGCGTCCATCGAATTCCTGGTATCCAGCGTGAGATACTTAATGTTAATGCACTCCGGGAATTGGCCTTGGCTATGTCTATAACATGGGTTGTCCATACATAACACCTCCCTTCGTTGTTTAGAAATTAGGGTTGATTTATCAAACCTGATTTCTAATCCTAAGATCTTCAATCGGTATGCACCGATTTTCTGTATCAGGATCCTGTCTGGTACTTCTAGGCGGTCCAAGTTTCTTCATTAGTTGAACTGAGATCAGGTATGTTGCGAGACAGATCATAACGATGTACAGGAATATTGTCCACAAACTAATACCTGACGAAACGATGGGTTCTTCCTCCTGAAGTTTGTCCCGTACATGGTCCATTTGATTTTGGATACTCTTCAAGTCGTCAAGATTCAGTGATTCGAGTCGAAATGGGGGTGTTTCTTCAATGTTTTTCAATAGGTTCTCTTCGGGTTTGATATCCAGGTGAGGTACTTTTAAAACTTTTGTTTCAATATTAGGGTTCTTGTGGGTTTGTAGAATGGTGGTGTCTACTTTTAGTTTACAGGTTTCTGGAATTTCGATCACATAGGTCCCTTTGAGAGATGACGTTTCTTCTTCGTTGTTACACTCTGACGAGGCCGTTGTTTCGTTTGGAAATATTGCGATCCACTGGTTGGAATTTATCTTCTGAATTTTCTTGTCACGTAGTTTTATGGGTTCTGGATGACAATTTTCATATGTTTGCGTGAATCGGATAAGATGCACTTCGCATGGAGATTGTGCGTCCGTTGGGTTTGCCTCTGGTAGGGTACATAAAGCTTCACCTGGAATGGCTTCTTGACATGGTTCGTTAGAGAATATATAGTGATGCTCATTGAGAAAAAGGAATTTGTTTTCTGGAACGATAATTTGGTATAGATTTGGTTTGGTTTCAATAGGAAGAGAGTAGAGGTGATAATAGGTATAGTCGTTCGGTTCGGCGACTGGAACTTCCAAAATGAATACTAGTTTTGTTTCTTTCTGGTATGCTTTGATAGTTGTTATTTTTTCGAAAATGATTATGTTTTCTCTGTTTGGAATATACGGAAGAACAGCTTCATTCAAATGATGGGAGATATTTTGCAATTCTTCCAGAAAATCATCGGCTTCTATAATGGATGGGTGTAGAACCGCTATTTTGGCAAAGGTAGTGGCAGTTTCTAGATCTTCCAGTATCCTCAGGATCATGTTGGTGGTAGCTATCAATTGTGTGAATACTGCATTCATATTCATTCGTTCATATGTTTCAGCATACGATGTTATTTGTTTCCGGACTGCGCCTTCTAGTTGTCGAAGTTTCAGTTGGATTGTTAGTTGATTTCTCGCTAGTGTGTGTATTGTGGAATTGAATTTTTCGATTGCTTTTGTGGTTAAAGAAATCTGTTCATCTAGTAACATTTTTTGTTTATTTTGTTGACCTTGGATTTTTTGAATCGCATCTTCATACCGTTGTCCATCTTCCGCATCTAAATTACCGGTTATCACTTTTACGAAACTACCGAGAACATTGATTAGTCCTCGTTTTATCCGAGTCAATACTAGTGTGGGGAACAATTGCGTCAATTTTGCTTCGATTTCATGTAGTTGCTGATCCATTATGTGAAGGTAGTTTTTCATATCCTTGCTAGAATTAGGACCATACTTTGGAAAACTGGAGTTTATATTATTGGTAACGTCCTTTATCAATTGAAATTCTTGAATCAGGTCCTGCAGGTCAAAGACTCTGATGAAGGTCCAATAATCTATGATATTTTGGGCTGTGCCAAGTTTTTGAGGCAGTAGTCCCGGATTTTCGTTTATTTTTGTTGTGGTTATTGTTGAGGGTTCAACTGTCCCAAGGGTCCAGCAGATTGTTCTGGAACAATAGGGTGTCTTAAGTTATCAAAATGTACCCTGCGTTTTTGATTGTTACTATTTATTATAATGCAGGTGTTATCTGAATTGATTTGGTCGATAGTAAAAGGTCCTAAGTACCGGGCTTTCGATTTGTTTCTTTCGCTTTCTGGGTTTCTTTCAAATACTTGATCTCCTACTTTGAAAGTGTTTTGATCCTTTTGGTTCTTATTTCGGCTTGAAATAATACGGATTTTATCATTTTGAAGTTTTTCCTTAACTTTTTCGTATGTTAATGATATTTTCTTGCGATGGTCTTCGACATATTGTTGGTAATATTGACGCTCGTAAAATATGTCGTATGGATTTCTGGAAGCTGTGTGTCCATAAACCAGTTCCAAAGGCGTGTATCCTGTCGCAGAATGGATTGAGTTGTTGTATCCTATGATGGCGTATGACATAAGTCTTGATGGGGTATCAGATGATTGTTGTTTCACAATACGATAATGTTCGGTTAAGGTGCCATGTAGTCTTTCAATCAATCCATTTGATTGAGGGTGCTGGGGTGTAATGAAATGAATGTTGATTTTATGAAGTTTCAGGAGGGATGAAACTGTTTCATTTTCGAATTCGGTTCCTGAGTCGAAAGTTATGGATTCTGGCGTTCCGAAATGTTGAAAGAAATTAATTAGTTTATCCGAAATTTCTATCGCATTTTTACTTTTCACTGGGTATGCCTGACCTAATTTGGAAAATTCATCCACTACAGTGAAGAATGTTTGACCTTCTATTGTGAATAGGTCCGCATTCAGTTTTTCAAATGGTTTAGTTGCTGTTTCCGTTATTCTCAAGGGAATGACGGGCCTGTGTCTCTCATATTTGTTCTTTTTGCAAACTAGGCAAGAGTTTATGAAGTTTTCTATCGTTTGCTTCATGTTAGGCCAGAAGTATTTTCTGTTGATCGCTTTATAAGTTTCGTTGATGCCTCGATGATTGGTTTTTCCTTCGTGATAGTTCTTTATGAGTTCTTCTTGTTCCGAAGGTACTTCTACAACTATTGTTCTGGTCTCGCACCTCACCAAAATTGGATGGTCTTTATTGAAGGTGTTACAAAAAGTTTTACAAAAATCTCGATACATTTCTTCCTTGTCGAAGTAGCAGAAGTATTTCTTTCTTGGTTCGCAGAATTGAATGAGTATAGCTTTGATTTCCTCTTCATTGTTATCATGGGAAACTTGAGCATGGACTATGGTTTGTTTACCTCGTTTTATTACTTTTGGTGGAAGGGGATTGTTAAAAACAGTAGTTATTATAAACTGTTTCTCCTTCTTGTCGATTGCATCTGGTATAATCGATATACTATCTGGTGGTTCTGCTTCTTGTCTGGAGTTTAGAGTAGTTTCCGAAATATCGGGCATTGGTGATGGTTCGGGTGGTATCGTATTTTCAACAATCATTGGTTCCGGAATAATCGGTGGGGAATCAGGTGCACGAAAAATTTCTTCTTGTCGGTTTCCCGTGTCCATAGGTTCTGGGGTGATCAATCGGTTTCGACTATCTTCTTCCATCCGTATGAGATCATCTAGGAGTTGGTCTAATTCGGGGTCGTTCTCGACTTGGGTGGATCTAGCATCAATTTCCATTGGATTGATTTGTATCCTTGAGAGAGCGTCAGCATTGGTGTTGTGTTTTCCTTTTTTGTATACGACTGTGTAATCATATTCCTCGAGGCGAAGTCTCCATCTTACTAATTTTGAGTTGGGCTCTTTCAACGAAAAGAGCCACTGTAGTGGTCGGTGGTCCGTATAGATAGTGAACTTCCTTCCGTAGAGGTACGGGCGAAAATACTTCGTCGCCCAAACGATCGCCAAGAGTTCTTTTTCTGTTGTTGAGTACTTTTGTTCTGTGTCGTTCAAGGTTCTTGACGCATAGGCGATAGGCTTGTCCTCTCCGATTTGTCCTTGGGATAGTATAGCTCCTAGTGCGAAATTGCTCGCATCGGTGGTCAAAATGAAGGGCTTACTAAAGTCTGGATATTTCAGTATAGGGTCATTAATAAGAATTTTCTTGGAATTTTCGAAACTTTCTATAAAGTCGGTTGAATGTACGACTTTGGCATTCTTCTTTAAGCATTTGGTCAAGGGTTTGGTCAGCTTAGCAAAGTCCTTTATGAATCTCCTGTAATACCCTAGTAATCCAAGGAATGCTTTAATTTCCTTCTGATTTTTTGGTATCGGAAATTTTTGAATGGCACTAACTTTGTCTGGATTTGGTTTCACTCCATCTGGAGTTATTATATGTCCGAGGTAAGCGACTTCTTTTCGCAGAAATTCACTTTTGTCCAACTGGATTTTGAAGTTGGATGTCCTCAGTCGTTCAAAAACTTCTCTGAGATGTTCCAGATGTTCCTGCAAGGATGTGGAGAAAATTATGATGTCGTCGAGATACACAAGACATTTCTCGTTCTGTATACCTCTGAGGATGTTATCCATGACGCGTTGAAACGTCGCTGGAGCATTTTTGAGCCCAAATGGCATCCTCTTGTACTCGTAGTGACCATTCTCCGTGCTGAAGGCTGTTTTTTCGATATCTCGTTGATCCATCTGAACTTGGTGGAACCCTGAAGCGAGATCCAAGGTGGTAAAATATTGACTTCGGCCTAGCTTGTCCAAGATATCGGTGATATTAGGTAGTGGATATTTATCATCCACTGTCTTTTGATTGAGTTTCCTATAGTCAATTACAAGCCTCCACTTCTTCTTTCCTGTCGCGTCCGGTTTTTTCGGTACGATCCACAATGGTGAACTCCAAGGTGATGTAGACGGCTGTATGATTCCTTGCTGTAGCATTGATTTTATTTGGTTGCGAACTTCCTGCTGGTGAACTTGAGGATATCTGTATGATTTGGTGAATATAGGAGTTTCTTCTGTTAGCTTGATGGTATGCTTTATTTTATTATTGAACGTCAAAGGGATCTGCTCACAGTGAAAAATGTCCTTGAATTCGGAACAAAGTTTTCGAATTTCCCTTCTCTCTTCTTCATTCATGTGATCTAACCGTAAATTTTTTAAATTTATATTTCGTAGTTCTTCATAAGATTCTTCATTTCCTGTGAAATTTGAGTCTTCAAAATTGTTCACTTCGTAAATTTCGATAGGCTCGATGTTAATTGGTTCAAATAGATCTATTATCAATTTCTCATTTGTTGGGTTTATTATTGTTGTTAAAGCTTTTCCGTCATCTACTGCAACGTATGCTGCTGGCATTTCCAAATCTTGGAATTTTCTGTAGCTTATAATTCCTTCTTTTAGTGGTTTGTTGACCGGTATCTCCACAATATGTTCAGTTCGGGGAAGAAGTTCCATATGAAAAATTGATGTTTTCGACTTTTGGTGTTTTCTTTGGTTCTCTTCTCCTTCGAAATGAAGTGGAATGGTTGCTTCTTTTGTTAGCAGCTCGTTCCTGTCTAAGTTAATTGATGCTCCAATGTTTCGCAGCAAGTCGATTCCAATGAGTCCATCGTATTTAGGGTTGAAATCGAAAATGAAGAATTTTTGGCAAAGATCAGGTCTTCTGAAAATTTTTGATAGAGGTATAGTTATGCTATAGTTGTGCGTGGAAATATTGTGAGCTGATTGTATCTGGAAATGATCCTCTTGAATATGCTGTGGGTAATATGTGTAAGCCGAATTTGTACTAATGAGGGTTTTTGTTGAGCCAGTGTCTATCATGAATTTTGAATTAGTTTCAGGAAAAATAACGTACGGTAGTTTGGATATAGATGTGGCGTTAATCTCAACTAAGTCATTGATTTGTCCTGTTGGGTAATACGAAAATTTTGGCATTCTTCCGGTTCATGTCCAGGAATTAGTTGTTCCTGTGTTTCTGGAAAACTTTCGTACAACTGATAGTTTTCTTCTTCTTGTTGATCGATTGAGTGGTATTGATTGTATCCATAATCCATATTTTCATTGGCATAGTCTGCCTCTTCTGAAAAATAAAGTTCTTCAGACACGAAGGTTGGTTTAGGTTTAGGCTGTGTGTTTTTTGAAAAATTTCCTGATGACGTATCCATTGGTGTTGGTCTGGATGCTTGACGGAATGGATTTGGTTGAAAAACATTCCTCTGGGTAGGTCTGCTTTGTTGGTTACTGTGCATTGTAGATGAATTCCAGGCAGGTGGTTGCCTAAAGGGTGGTCTTTGGAATGTCACTTGATTTTGTGGTATGAAAGGTCCAATTGGTCTCTGACCAAAAGTCTGTCGGTTTTGCGAAAATCCTGGATTTGGACGAATTACTGGATTTCTTGGTTGTGAGCTGGTGAACGGTAATGTGTGAGTTTCCCTCCTTTGGTTATGCACTTGTATCAAAGTATTGGTTTTGTTTCGCGCATATGAAATATTTTCTTCACTCAGAACTTGAGATAAAGCTGTTTCAATATTCTGGGGGCCTCTTGAACGAATGATTGAACCTAGTGGTTCTTTCAATCCAGTGAGGAAAGCTTTCAATGTGAGACTATCATATAAGTTGGTTTTGACAACTCGAACTTGTGCATCAGGTTCGTTGCAGGCAAGGTTTGAAAGAAGAAGGCTTCTTATATCTTGACATCGAGAACCATATTGTTG